>JAASGT010000981.1:0-12950 GCA_023334315.1 Globisporangium alternatum | reverse complement strand
CCCATGTCATTGGCCAAGAGGTTCTGCAAACCTTCCAGCTGAATATTGGCTGTTGGGAAACAGTCTTGAGCGCTGCACCGACTATCCATCGCCTGATTGGCAAGGTGGTCAGCCATCTTGTTATGAGCCCGGTAGTGGTGATGCCACGAGTCGACGCCGATCCGATTGGCGAGCAGTCTCGCATTTGCGTATAGCTGTCGGAGCTTGGTGCTCCGCGGAGGTGTGTTTCTAATGGCTCAGCCGGATAACCGATATTTGCTGCGTTCCATTCCCGTCACACCGAATATCAGCCAATAAACATCCGCACAGGATACCCATTAGCTGATATGATTTGATTTCAACTACATCTTTTAATTGGTAGTAGCTATAGAATGCCCAAAATAAACAATTTTATTAAAATATCTTGCTCTCAGTATAAAAGCAGACAAATTGTATGTTTTTTTCACCGTGTTGAAAATGTACAGCCCAAAAATAGAAACGTGTTTGGCAAGTCGTTAGATTAGAGAACCCTACCCCATTCTTGCGTGCTGTATGAACCCAGTTTTCGCAAGGCAGGCATCCCAAATCGTCCCAAAACAGTTGGTTTTGGGTATCATCAAGTGTTCGATTTGGGGTATTTCTCATGGTAAACCCGTAACACCCTGGGTTTTACGTAAAGCTGTTGGGAAACATGTGTCTAAATGTTTGCAGGGCTCTTGCGACGTCCATCTCCTTCATCATGTTTGCCGACGTTGACGGAACGTTGGCGCATCACTTGATTTCTCAAACAAGCAAGTTTGTGCAACCACCACCGCAACAATTTGCGCTGTTTGACAAGTTCGTTGGTGGAGAAGAAGAGTTACCGGTGTAGTGCGCGCTGTTTGGTTGGTGCCTCGTGCACTGGACACCATGATGCGCGCGTCCGACTTGGCGACTGCAGCAAGCAAACAATGCGGTTGACGACGACACTTGCTTGCTGGTGTTTGTTTACCTGCTGCGCTTGTTTGGATGAACTGACGCGAGATGCTTCGTCCGCTGTTTGCCGGGCCGACCGGCGGGACAAGAGAAAGGGGCATCTCGTACGGACTGACGGAATGCTGGTTGGTGGTTCATGCAATCCGCCTGCACGCAAGGCGCACAGGAGACGCTAGATGCTTGCTTCTTCACAACAGCAGAGCTGAAGACACAACCAGCCAAAGACGACACTTGGCTGCTGTCGCAGAAAACGACCAACACTGAGCTCCATCATGCAGTTGGCAAAAGTATCAAGAGAATTCACGGGATCTTCTTTGGTGCTTGGAGTGCAAACTGAATGGGTAAAAACGAGCCGAAAGATACATAGATTGGCTCTTTTATGCGGCGACTGAGAATGCCAACACCGCAAATTCAGTAAATTTCACTGTATAACGTAAAGCAGTACACTTTGGAAGACATGTACTGCTTTTACGAAAACTGAAGTTTTGATTTGGCTGCAGTGACGATGCCTCGTCGGCACGCTGCTTTTGCCCTGTTCGTCGGTGCGAAAAGCTTCAACTTGCATCGCTTTATCAGACCGATCGCTATGACGCGTCCAAACCGCAGGCGTGACGCATGCTTGAGATGGTGGTGCTGCATTGCGCAAGCGTGGCTGGCTTCGGCACGTTCCCCACGTTCGCATCGCGTCCTGTTCTGCACGCAGACAAAAGCAAATAATCCGATGTACTGAGATAGCAAAAATGCCACGTCGTTCGCGTCACGTGATCTCCTCGTCTTTATAAAACCTTGCGCATCAACCTAAAAACCTCGTTGTGTTTGTTGTGGTTGCGCAATGAGGAGAAGGAGGAGGAGATCTTGCGCGGCTGCGCTTTTTGTTGTTGGCTTGCTTGTTTTTGTTTGCGTTGCCCAAAATTGCAGTTCATTTCGAAACTCGAGCCGCTCCTGCGCAAGCCAAGCCGCCGGCACCACCGACCACCAGACAAGAAGCAGTAAGCTCCCAGCCGTCAACTCTTCGCTTCCCACCATGTTCCGCGCGCAGTCGCTTGGCAGTCGCAGCGCGCTGCTGCGTCGCCAGCAGCACCAGCTGCAGACGCGCGACATGGGCACGATCAAGAAGCTCATGGCGGCCAACCGCGGCGAGATCGCCACGCGCATCATGCGCGCCGGCAACGAGCTGGGCATCCGCACGGTCGGTATCTTCTCCAAGGAGGACCGCTTCACGCAGCACCGCTACAAGGCGGACGAGAGCTTCCTCGTGGGCGCTGACAAGACGCCCGTGGGTGCGTACCTGGACATTGCGTCGATCATCAAGATCGCCAAGGAGAACAGCATCGACGCGATCCACCCGGGCTACGGTTTCCTCTCGGAGAACGTGGGTTTCGCCGAGCAGTGCGCGAAGAACGGCATCACGTTCGTGGGCCCGACGCCTGAGAACCTGCGCCGCTTCGGCGACAAGACCGCAGCGCGCGAGATCGCGATCGAGAACAACGTACCGGTGGTCCCCGGCACGGACGGTCCCGTGCACAACCTCGCCGAGGCGCGCGCATTCATCGACTCGGGTGTGGGATACCCGGTGATCATCAAGGCGAGCATGGGCGGCGGAGGCCGCGGTATGCGCGTCGTCAACTCGGCCGACGAGCTCGAGGAGAACTTTGAGCGCGCGTCCTCGGAGGCGCTTGCCGCGTTCGGTGACGGTACGGTCTTCATCGAGCGCTACGTGAACAAGCCACGCCACATTGAGGTGCAGATTCTGGGCGACGGAAAGGGTGACGTCGTGCACCTGTTCCACCGTGACTGCTCCGTGCAGCGTCGTCACCAGAAGGTGCTCGAGACCGCGCCCGCAGTCGGACTCCAGCCTGCCACCGAACAGGCGATGATCGACGACGCCGTGCGTCTCACTAAGGCAGCAAAGTACCTAAACGCCGGCACGGTGGAGTTCCTCGTGGACCAGGAAGGTCGCCACTACTTTATCGAAGTGAACCCGCGCATTCAGGTGGAGCACACGATCACGGAGGAGATTACGGGCGTGGATCTCGTGCAGAGCCAGATCCGCCTCGCCGGCGGTGAGAGCTTTGCTGATCTGGGTTTGAGCCAGGACAAGATCGTCGTGCGTGGCCACGCGATGCAGTGCCGCGTGACGACGGAGAACCCGTCGACGGGCTTCCAGCCGGACTCAGGCGTGATCGAAGTGTTCCGTTCGCCGGGTGGCATGGGCATCCGCCTGGACGACGGCCCTGGCTTCGTGGGCGCGCACATCACGCCGCACTACGACTCGCTGCTCGTGAAGCTCACAGCGCGCGCACTCGACCGCGGTGACACGGCGCGCAAGCTCAAGCGCGCGCTCTCGGAGTTCCGTGTGCGCGGCGTGACGACCAACAAGAGCTTCCTCGCGAACGTGCTCAACCACCCGGACTTTGTGCGTGGTGTCGTGGACACGAGCTTCATTGCCGAGAACCCACAGCTGCTAAGCCCGTCGACGTCTACGAACCGCGGCCAGAAGCTGCTCAAGTACATCGGCAACACGATCGTAAACGGCCCCGAGAAGGCGCTCGGTGCCACTGGCCCCGCACCGTCCAAGGTCGATCCGCTTATCCCTGTGCTCTCGCGTCCAGCCGCTTCATCTACCGACAAGCAAGAGTCACTGCGCCAGATCTACGTCAAGCAAGGCCCGGCGGCCTTCGCCAAGGCCGTGCGTGAGAACAAGGGTCTGCTGCTGACCGATACGACGTGGCGCGACGCGCACCAGTCGCTGCTGGCCACGCGCGTGCGCACGCGCGACATGCTCGCGATCGCACCGGCTACCTCAGTCGCCATGCGCAGCGCGTACTCGCTCGAAATGTGGGGTGGTGCGACCTTCGACGTGGCCATGCGCTTCCTGCGCGAAGACCCGTGGGACCGCCTGGCGATCCTGCGCGAAGCCGTGCCGGACATCCCGTTCCAAATGCTGCTGCGTGGCGCCAACGCCGTCGGGTACACGAGTTACCCGGACAATGTGGTCTACAAGTTCTGCGAGAAGGCGCAGCAGACGGGCATGGACGTCTTCCGCGTCTTCGACTCGCTCAACTACCTGGAGAACATGCGTCTGGGCATCGACGCCGTAGGCGCAGCTGGTGGCATCATCGAGGCCGCCGTGTGCTACACGGGTGATGTCTCGGACCCTGTCCGCGGCCCATACAACCTTGAGTACTACATGAACTTCACGCGCGAGCTGGTCGGTCTGGGCATCCACGTGCTCTGCATCAAGGACATGGCTGGTTTGCTCAAGCCGCAGGCGGCCAAGCTGCTCATCGGTAGCATCCGCAAGGAGTTCCCGGACCTGCCGATCCACGTGCACACGCACGACACGGCCGGTACGGGTGTGAGCTCCATGCTCGAGTGTGCTTATGCCGGTGCAGACGCCGTGGACGTGGCGTCGGACGCCATGTCAGGCACGACGTCGCAGCCGTCCATGGGTGCCATCGTGGGCGCGCTCAAGGGCACGCAGTACGACACAGGCATCCTCCAGGATGAGATCATCCCGATCAACGACTACTGGGAGGGCATGCGCGGCGTGTACGGTCCGTTCGAGTCGGGCCAGAAGTCGGGCTCGGCCGACGTGTACCTGCACGAGATGCCTGGCGGCCAGTACACGAACCTGCTGTACCAGTCGACGCAGCTGGGACTCACGGGCCAGTGGCCGGCTATCAAGCGCGCGTACGCGACGGCGAACAAGCTGCTGGGTGACATCATTAAGGTCACGCCGTCGTCCAAGGTCGTGGGCGACTTTGCACAGTTCATCGTGCAGAACAATCTGACAGAGCAGCAGGTGATCGACGAGGCCGAGACGCTGTCGTTCCCCAAGTCGGTCATCGAGTACTTCCAGGGCTACCTGGGCATCCCGCACCACGGATTCCCGGAGCCATTACGCTCGCGCGTGCTCAAGGGCAAGCTGCTGTCTAACGGCAAGTCGATCTTTGACGCGCGCCCGGGAGCCGAGATGGCGCCCTACGACTTTGACGCGGCCGAGAAGCAACTCAAGGCCACGTACGGTGAGGAGAAGATCCGCGACGTGGACGTGCTCTCGCACGCCATCTACCCGGACGTATTCGACAACTTTATGAAATTCAAGGATCAGTACGGCTCGATGCACTTCTTGGACACGCGCACGTTCCTCACGGGCCTGGAGGTCGGGCGTGAGGTGGAGCTCGAGATCGAGCACGGCAAGAAAATCTTCGTGAAGCTCATCGCCGTGGGCGGCGTGAGCAAGACGGACGGCACGCGCGACGTGATCTTTGAGCTCAACGGCCGTCAGCGTGTGATCAAGGTGGCTGACGAGGGCGCCGGCGTGACGTCCTCGGCTAAGCCCAAGGCCAACGCGGCGCTCGCGGGCTCCATCGGCGCGCCGATGCCCGGCGTCGTGCTCGAAGTGCGCGTGAAGCAGGGCGAGCAGGTGAAGGCTGGCGCGCCGCTGCTCGTGCTCAGCGCCATGAAGATGGAGACCGTGGTCTCGGCGCCCGTGGCCGGCAAGGTTACAAACATCCTCGCGGCCGTGGGTGACAACATGCTCGGCGGCGACCTGCTCGTGGAGATTGACGAGACGGGCAATGACGAGGTCGAGGATGCCGAGTAAGCAGTGTGTGGATTTCTATGTGGGAAAGGAAAGACGTAAGCTAAACAATTAGTACATGGAGATACGAATGAGACGATGTGTTGAAAGTGAGGACACCAGTTGGAATGGGTGGATTTCTTGTGCGCAAGTGCAAGGATGCAGCAAAGAACAACAAGAGTTCACATGCGAGCTTACATGTGTTGGGAGGCTTGGCGTTGTGAAAGACGCTGTAAAACAACAGATTCGCGGTGTCAGTTTATGACTTGAAGGTGTAGACGGCTTTCGCGGTGCAGAGCACACTTGAACACCTTTGGCCCGCCATTAGACGATCGGAGGCACTTGTATAGAAGTTCATTCACGCGCTTGTTCTTGGCCGTCTGCTGTGCAGCCGCGCGACTCGGAAAGGTGCTCGATCTCGTGCGCAGCTCGGAGAACTCTGTTCTTCTTTTCAACTCGTCCTCGTCCTCGAGTGGACGTGAACCGGAATTCGTTCTGGGCGAGTGATTAGCACTGTGCTCACGACGCATTCTTGAGACGACTACATTGAGAGCACTCGACCGCCACTGCGAGATGAGATCACTGTCGGGTGGCTTGCGCGTGGACGCAGCCAGATGCTGAGCATGTGGCTCACGCGTGGACGTTTTGGAGACTGCAGGTGCGCGCGCTTGAGCAAGACTTATGAAGTTGTAGACTAGCCCGCATTCGACGCGTGGGTCGAGGCAGGAGTGTTTGTCTCCTTGGTTGAAGTTGAAGTCGCCATCAGTACGCACTTCGCTCATGATGGCAACAATTCACTTTGTTTTTCTGCGTTTGATGCGAATGAGGTGCTTGTGTTTTGTCCGTAATTGACATCTCTCATTGAAAGAAGTAGCGAATGCATCCGAGTGCACAAATGGAATGTGTTGAGCAAGAACGAGAGATGAACATACGACTTGCTTGCGATTTGTTTAAATTCGACTTGCTGATAGTGTTATGTACAGTCAAGACGAAGAACACGTGTGGATGTCAGTCAGGTCAACAAAGCGCTCGCACAAGTGATTGATGAGCCTTCCTTCCGCCCTTTCACGGAAATTGCGAGTCTCCACTGCCAGCACGAGCATAACGTACTTGCGCTGTAATTGACGTCCTTGACCTCTGCTGCGTGGGTTGTGAGGGCACATTCCTGAACTGGTGTCGAGGAAGAAGTCAGGACTCGTGTGTATATCGAACATGGCCAACAAAACAAAGTTTAGAAGAACAACGTACTGACTCTCATGCACGCTTCGCCTATGGCTGGCAAGTTCGCGTTCACATTCATCGACCCCACCACCACTTCTGGTGCCGGCAGTCACTCCAGCAGCCTCCTCAAAGTTCCGGGAATGCCTTTTTCATACTGCTGCTGAATCAACACCAGACTAAGCCATATCGACGTGCTCGCCAGAGGCATGCGGACTACCGTTTACTAGTGAGCTTCCGAGCGGGAGAAACGAACGCGGCAGGTGGGCGGCCGCATCTGCTTTCCACACACACAAAAAGCTGCCATTTGGGATCTGAATCGCTTCTCCATTTGTGTAGGAAAAGTGCGTCGAATGAAATCGCCACATGCGCGGAATAGGCGGCTTTGTGTCATGTAGCGAGATCAGGCGAGCTTCACACACTTGCATATTGCACTGCCCTGCTTGAAGCAATAAACGACCCCGATGGATAGGCGGCAGTATTTTTGCATTTTAGCATTTTCCGGCCCGACGACGACGACAGATTCTCCATACTTTATTCAAATCAAAAGTGGTTTTCTGTCTCTTGAAATGACTGACGTGGCGTTGTGACGAAGCGATCGATCGACAGCGCATCTTCCAGCGAGCGTACCTTGAGCGTAACCATTTCCAGCGTAACGTTTGAACAAGCCGGCTTGTACCCTTTCGTGGAAAGTGCTAAGCGCAAAATTTGAGAGTCGAGTCTTTGTACTGTTTGCGTCTATAATCGGAATATATGAAACATTACAACAATAAGCACACAAACCCATTTCACCTGTTTTTACTATGCTATCGGTCATGAAAATACGAATCAGTTGCTTTCACTATGTTGATGATGAAGTGGAGTTCCCATCACCATCATAGTGAAAGCAAGTGTCACGAAATTTCCGAGGCAAACGTCCCTAAACATCTCAAAAACTGTGTGTATGATTTGTTTTACTTTCACCCCTTCCTCCCTTCAACCTCCCTCCCGCTTTTTTGCTTCCTTCCCTCGCTCGATTCCGCAATCCAGTTTGCAGTTCGCGGTCTCCTTCATTCTGCCTTTCTCGCCACCTTCCTCTCTCTCTACGACCGCATCGCCCGCCGGCCCCCTCTTGATAGACGCCGCCACCACCATGAAGGACCTGTTGATGGTCGACGTCGTGGACGAGGACCACGTCGTCGACGAGCTCATCCAGCGCTACCGCCAGGGCTACGTCTACACGTTCCTCGGCCCCGTGCTCATCGCGATGAACCCGTACAAACTGCTCAAGCAGAAGGACGGTTCGTCCATCTACGCGCTCAACATGATCAGCGAGTTCTCGGGCAAAGAGATGCACATGGCCGAGCCGCACCCGTTCGCGCTCGCCGAGTCGGCCTACTCGAACCTCATGCGCTTCGGCAACGACCAGAGCCTGCTTATCACAGGCGAGTCCGGCTCGGGCAAGACTGAGACGTCCAAGCACGTGATGCAGTACCTCACGACGATCTCCACGCGCAGCCGCGCCAAGTCAGCCGTGATCGCGAACCGTCGCATGTCGGTCGCGCAGAAGAAAGAGGCCGACGAGATGACGTCGCACGTGACCGACGTGCTCTGGGGCTCCAACCCCGTGCTCGAGGCCTTTGGCAACGCGCAGACGATCCGCAACAACAACAGTTCGCGCTTCGGAAAGTACATCGTGCTGCAGATGAACCGCCTCGGCCAGGTCATCGGCGGCTACATCGACAACTACCTGCTCGAGCGCAGCCGCATCATCCACCAGGCCGAGGGCGAGCGCAACTTCCACGCGTTCTACCAGCTCCTCGCCGGCGCGTCCGAGAAAGACCGCGAACGCTGGCACCTGCGCAACCCGGAGGAGTATGAGTTTCTCTCGAACGTCGACTCGGTCATCGAGGGCGTGGACGACGCGGCCGAGTTCCCTTTGCTCGTGAAGAATTTGACGGCCGTAGGCATCTCGCACGAGGAGCAGGACCAGATCTTCCAGCAGCTCTCGGCCATCCTCTGGATCGGCAACATTCACTTCCGCGAGACGACGGACGAGTATCACAACAAGATTGCGGCACTACAGGACGACGCGTCGCGCGAGGCGCTCGAGATTGCGGCCGAGCTGCTGGGCGTCGAGGCTGCGGCGCTTGAGTCCATGCTCACGTTCCGCATCGTGAACATCAACCGCGAAGACCAGAAGGTGCTCTTCGACGCGCGCCAGGCAAAGAAGGTGTGTCACTCGATTGCGCGTACGATGTACGAGAACATCTTTAACTGGATCGTCGCGCGTATCAACACGAACGTGAACGTGAGCCAGCGCAGCGTGCACAACAGCATCGGGATCCTCGACATCTACGGCTTCGAAATTTTCGAGGTGAACGCGTTCGAGCAGCTGTGCATCAACTACGTGAACGAGAAGCTCCAGCAGCTCTTCATCATGCAGACGCTGCAGACGGAGCAGGAAGAGTACCGTCGCGAGGGCCTGAGCTGGCAGAACATCAAGTTCTTTAACAACCAGGTCGTGTGCAACCTCATCGAGGACCAGAAGACGCACGGCATCTTCCCGCTGCTGGACGAGCAGTGCGCAATCGCGCGCCTGTCGGACCTCGAGCTCATCGAGCGCTACAACTCGTCGCACGCGAACAATCCGCACTACGTTCGCTCGCGCATCCAGGGCCCAAACTTCTCGATCGTGCACTACGCAGGCAAGGTTGAGTACGACGTGACGCTCTTCTTTGAGGCCAATGTGGACACGTTCTTCAACGACCTGCACGCCGGTATGGCCAAGTCCACGAGCCAGTTCGTGCGCGACGTCTTCGAGGACCGTCGCACGAACGAGGAGAAGAAGAAGCGCCCACCATCGACCTCACAGCAGTTCCGCGTGCAGGTCACGACGCTGCTCAAGAAGCTCGACGGCTGCGACCCGCACTACATTCGCTGCATCAAGCCGAACGAGAAGAAGCAGCCGCTCGCGGTGAACCGCACGATCATCTCGGAGCAGGTTAAGTACCTCGGTCTCGTGGAGAACCTGAGCGTGCGCCGCCAGGGCTTCTGCTACAGCGAGACGTACGCCACGTTCATCAAGCGCTACAAGTTCCTGTCCGGCGCGACGTGGCCGCACGTCAAGGCGCACTCGACGGTACGATTTTGTGTTCTTATTTCTAAGCTCTCATGGTGCTCTAGTTTACTCATCTCTATGCTTCATGTGTGTGTGTCTTCAACAGCGCAAGGCGGCGATCGATCTGCTGACGACGCCGGGCATCGGTGTGCTCGACGTGGAGACGAACGAGCTCGTGCCGTTCGTGGAGGACTCGAAGACGCTCGGGTGCTTCTCGCTCGGCCGCAACCGCATCTTCCTGCGCCACCCACAGGCGCTCTCGGCGCTCGAGGTGCTGCGCGAGCAGAAGATCCCGTCGATGGTGGGCATCCTCGAGAACGCATGGCGCCGCTACAAGAACCGCATTGCGCTGACCAAGTTCATCGCGGCGCAGAAGGAGCTGAGTGCGACGTACGAGGCTGTGTGGACCAACTGCCAGGACCGCCGCAAGCGCCGCGCCGGCGCGAACGACAAGGTCAAGATCGCGCAGCTCTACGCCACGTGGACACGCGTGTCGACCAAGCTGCTCAAGCCCGACAACCGCCTGTCGGCGCAGCTCGCGGATGCTGAGCGTGACAACAGCGTGATTTTCGCGCAGAGCTTTGTGCGCGCTGCAAGCCGCCGCCGCGCGTTCTTGAAGCTCAAGGACGCACAGATCGTGTTTAGCAAGCGCTACCGCGGCCTCAAGACGCGCAAGCAGATGGCGCATGACATGTGGAAGTCGTGCAAGACCGCGCTGCTGGGCGTGCGCACCGAGTTCGAGCGCTACATGGGCAAGAAGAAGCGCCGTCGCAACACGCTCGATCGCATCTACAAGGGCGACTACATTGGCGTGAACACGTACCCGGGGTACGGCACGATCCTACAGACCAAGGGCGGGCGCAATCAGAAGCTACTCTTCCTGGGCCACGTGCAGAAGGTGAACGAGCGTTTCGTGCACCAGCCGCGCGTGCTCATGATCGGCTCGTACGCAATCTTCAACCTCAAGGCCGACAAGATCCACCAACCCAAGGAGCGCCGCGTGATCGAGCTCACCAAGCTCTCAGGCGTGGCCATGAGCGCGCAGCCGGACAACTACCTGCTGCTGCAGGTCAAGGGCGACGCGGACCTGCTCGTGGTGGTGGAGCAGAAGACCGAGATCGTCAACGCGCTGCGCAAGCGCATCCTCGCGGCATCCGGTCGCGAGTTGCGCGTCACGATTGCCGACGAGCTCGAGTTCGTGGCCGTCAAGGGCAAGCCGCAGACCGTCAAATTCCAGTTCGACCGCTCGCTCACGGAGGCCGTGTCGAGCAAGATCGACCGCAAGACGATGCTCATCAAGGTCGGTATCATCTAAGCGAGCAAGCAAGCACACGTAAGCAAGAGCATCAAACTACGCTTGCGCGCAAGGGAGCAAGAAAAAGAGCGAACAACTGCACAAACCAACAAACAACACACCACAAGCAACACACGAATAAACAACCAAGTTGCTACGAAGAGAGACAAGGAGAGGGGACTGAGATCGAGGGTCGTGGAACAAAACAAAATGAACAGCACCTGCATGCACTTTTTTGACAGATAACAACAACAAAATGACGTTTTCATGTGGGGTCAGAGTGGTCGCTTTCCGAGGTCATGCGAGGTCACAAGTCCATTGTTCTACACTGATTTCAGTTGCATCACGAGTCCGTTCAGTCGCAAGTCTTGACTATCGAGTAGTCAGTGTGCATTGCACATTATTGACTCCCAGGTAATTCACTTCGTGTTGACTCGACGCGCAGCTTCAACTGACCCAATTTACTGTCCCAAATGACCAAAAGGACAGGTCTGTTTTCGACAGGCAACAGTCGTTCACAATCCCAAAAGCAACAGCCAACACACGAGAGCAGCACCAGCATGTCGGGCGATGAAGTGGTCGTGCGCCGCTACAAGCAGGGACAGCACATCTACGTGGCGGAGCTGCACCGCCCGCGCGTCAAGAACGCGTTCAACGACGCCATGTACCAGCAGCTCATCCAGGCGATCGACGAGTACGAGGCCGACGACAACCTGCACGCACTCGTGATCACGGGCCACGGCGACTTCTTCACGAGTGGCGCTGACCTCGAGCACGCGTTCAAGGGCATGAACACGGCGGACGCTGACGCTGTGCTGCCGTCCAAGGGCTGGGCGAAGAAGTACATGCACGCAATGCTCGACTGCAAGAAGGTGATCGCCGCTGCGGTGAACGGCCGCGCGATCGGCATCGGCGTCACGCTGCTGCTGCACTGCGACTTTGTGTTTGCGGTCGAACACGCGACGTTCTGGACCCCGTTCATGCGTATCGGTATCGTGCCCGAGTTCGCGTCCTCGTACACGTTCCCGCACGTGCTGGTACATGCTGTGTTGATATGCGTCTATTGTCTGGTGCTTGCTGTCTAGCTATACGTTGCTGACAACTCGTCTATCTATTTCCGCATTATGAATACACAGGGTGCTCTGGTTGCGAACGACCTGCTGATGCGCTCCAAGCAGATCGACGTGCAGCGCGCACTCGCGTGCGGCCTCGTGAGCGAGGTGTTCCCAGCAAAAGACTTTTTGCCGCGCGTGTTTGCGGAGCTCAAGCCGCTCGTGTCGGACCCAATCGCGATGAAGGCGCTGCCGGCGTTCAAGAGCCTCGGCCGCCGCGTGCGCGACCCGCTCGTGCGCGAGGCGCTCGTGAGCGAGTACGTGGAGCTCGACCGCCGCTTCCTCACGGGCGAGACCTACAACGCCGCGTCCACGCTCTTTGCGCAGATCCGGTCCAGCAAGAGCAGCAGCAAGTTGTAAACCGATCCGATCCGTCAGCGTCCACACGAGAGGCTCGTTACTTGCTGTACTTCTTTTATCTGTCGCTGCTCGTTGGGTGGTGAGTTGATATGATTCTGTCAATGCTGCTTTAGGACAGGTCTTTACAGCAGACATGCTCAAGAATCATACAAACTCGCAATACAACCGCTCCCGTTCGAGATGCCAATTTTACCCGATTTTCCACTGAGTTGTGTCTATTTTTTTGTAATTTTTTGAAAGTTGGTCTGGATTGCTACACAACATTGGTCATATAGCTAACATTGTTATTCAAGAAATCAGCTCGAAGCAATGTCTAAGTGTGTGTCT
>JAASGT010000980.1:0-12967 GCA_023334315.1 Globisporangium alternatum | reverse complement strand
CTGCTGTCGCTTGTTGCGCGCGGGCGTGATGTCTTTTGAGTTCAACGTGCGTTGTGCGCCACTGGGTTGCCTGACTTCAACTTGCGAGGCTGGGAATCCGCACAAGTGGAATCTTAGCTCAAAGTATGTAGGAAATGTCGACTTAGTGAGTATTATTGGAACGACTACCAAGTGACACGAAATATTTGGAGATTGAAAGAACGATGTAAATGTCCACAATATGTGGACAGCATTGGAGAGCGATGTAGCACGGCTGGACACGACAACACGGGAACAAGATATTGCCAGCTTGCAGACAACAAACTAAGAGCTTGGCTGGCTTGACACTGTCAGCAGGATCGGCAGATGAACGTCCGGGACGTAGTCTGGTCGGCTTGTGAGGTAGCTCGCATGTTTCTGCGCGACGTCCGGGTCGAAGTCGTCGCAGCGCTCGACGTGGAGTCCGTGGCTCTGCGCGATCGCGACGAAGCGCTCCATGGACCCATTGCGGCTCGGCTGCAGCATGAAGCACCGTCCTGAACCCGGCTTGAGCAGCTGCTTGACCGTGTACGCGAGGTCGACGTGGAACTCCTCGAAGAAGAGGCAGTCGCTCGCAAGCAGCAGGTCGAACTGGTGGAACTCGTCGGCAGCGTAGGTTGCATTGCGGTTCCAGCGGAGCATGTTCACGTTGACGCGCGTCGTGTTGGCTGCGCTCGTGGCGAATGTGCCCAGCGCGGCATTCTCGTCCACGCAAATTTTGAGGTTCTGGACCGAGAGCGGGTTGCCGTCCGTGACATCAAAGCGATCAAAGGGAACAGGGCCGTGCGCAAGTAGCCCAAGGCTTACCAAGCCAGCCATGCCACTGCCGAGCTCGCAGCAGTTCAATGGGGTAGCACCACCTTGGCTCTGGTAGAGACGCTGACATACGTCGTTCTTCAGCAAAAAGGAGAGCAGGAGCTGCTCGGACGGCCACGTCCGGACGTTCCCCGTGTTGTCGACCCCCTCATTCACCTTGTGGCTCAGTAGCTCCGCGATTGTGATCTTCTTGCCCTTCTGCTTCTCATGCACGAACACGCGATGGCGTGTTGTGGCACCGCATGGGTTCACTGACACGTCATACTGAACCCACTCGAAGCCCTCTTCTGGGACTCTGCTTGGCAGTGCGCCCGCAGCCACACTGTCACCGGGAGTTGCTGTTAATACTGTAGCTTGTTCGCTTGGCCGCGTCGCTGGAAACACGGGGAAGAACGCCGTTGAGATCGCCGACGCCGTCGCATCGCCGCTCGTAGCCGCAGGTTTTGAGACGAGTGCGTTGCGCAGCGCGCGCCAGTGGCGCCTCGTGCTCTTTACGGCAGCGGGTGGTGCTGCAGATGCGCTTGCCGTCGCTGGCAGCGCTTGTGGTGCTGGAGGTGGAGATGTCTGCTGGTGCTCGCGCTGCGTCATGGTCATCATCATTGCTTGTGCCGCTTGTGTGGGGTCGGACCTCTTCGAATCCAAAAATGCACGATAGTTTCGTTGGGGCCGACTTTTTTACAGCGAGTAGTGACATCCTTGTCTGAGTGCCCATTGCACAGGATCAAGCTATCTATGACTGTCACGGCACTCACCCGAGGGTGGGCAAAATGGCAAGAATGATAAGATAATCGACGTTTACAATAGATTGTCATAAATGTCAAAATTATCTTTTAAGCAGCTCGCACTTAACAGAGCTAATACAGCAAAAAAGGGTAAAATACTGCATCATCTCTTCAAAGTGCGAATCCTTCCTTCTTCGCTTTGACGTTGCTGCTTTTGGATCGAAAGCGAAAAAGCGACGACGACGACCCCCTCACGAAGCAAAGATGGTGCTCGAAGCGACGATGATCTGGTGCGTTCACTGACTTTCCCCTGCAGCTACCAGCACTAGCGATGACGGTGGATGCTGTCTATAGAGCTCTTGTGTCTCTTGTGCTCTTTCTGTGAGCGTGGCTGCTGCGCGTGGAACGCCACTCCACGTGAGATCCGCCGCTGGGGCGTATCTTTTCGGCTTCTTCGTCGTCCGCTTGCTTCTCGCGAGCGAATGCGAAGTGCTAGCGTGACGCTTGGCGTATCCACTTGCGCTGTGGCTATACATGACACAATGTGGTTTTGAGCTCTTGTAGTAGTCGTGACTTACCGTGTATGATGTCGTTATGTGATTGTGTGTGTGCGTTTGTTTGCCAGCTTGGACAACTCGGAGTGGATGCGTAATGGCGACTACATCCCGTCGCGCCTGGAGGCGCAGCACGACGCCGCGAACCTGCTCTGCGGCACGAAGACCCAGTCGAACCCAGAGAGCACGGTGGGTGTGCTCACTATGGCCGGCAAGAGGTGCGTTCTCGTAGGCTTGATGTGCTGTGTATGGGCTGATCAACATTGAGCTCACGATCACAATATTGTGTCGGAACCACAGCGTCCAGGTGCTGGCGTCGCCGACCGAGAACATGGGCACGCTACTGAATGCCGTGCACAGCGTGCACATCGGCGGCGAGCTGAAGCTCTCGAACGCGATCCAGGTCGCGCAGCTCGCGCTCAAGCACAGAAGAACCAAGACGGGTACATTCACGTATCATAGCCCCACCAACGCAGGCATTAACCCACCACATTTCACTGACTGTCGTCTATGAATGGACATATTAATGATGCAGGCGGCCAGCGCGTGGTGGTGTTCGTCGGCTCGCCGATCACGGAGGACGAGAAGACGCTTGTGAAGATCGGCAAGCTTCTCAAGAAGAACAACGTGCGTCAGAAGCGACTACTGCCTTTATGTTCTCTATGGCATTGGTAACGAACTAACTGTGGCTCTGTTTATATTGTGCTCTGTAGATCGCCGTGGACGTGATCAGCATGGGCGAAGTGGACGCGAACGCAGCCAAGTTGCAGGTGTTCGTGGACGCCGCCAACAGCAACAGCAACAGGTACAAACCTTATCAACAGCTCATTTTTATGCTGCTACCAGATCATGTGTATTCACTGTTTTGTGTTATCTGTGCGCTGTATTGATGTGTAGCCACCTCGTCACAGTGCCAGCGGGCGTGCTGCCGTCGGACGTGCTCGTGTCGTCGCCAGTGCTCCATGGCGAAGACAGCCCCATGGTCACTGGCGGAGGTGGCGGCGCTGCTGGTGCAGGCGGTGACTCGTTTGCCGAGTACGGCGGCATTGACCCCAGCATGGACCCAGAGCTGGCGTTGGTGCGTACAGTGCCATGTTCTACTATCGAGTGGGATTGTTGATACTGGTGACCTAGGCAAGGCGTGTACTGATTTGATGGTCTCTCTTACTATGTTGTTCAGGCTCTTCGTGTGTCGATGGAGGAAGAGCGCGCGCGCCAAGAGGCGGCGCAGAAGCGAGCAGCTGAAGAGGCCAAACAACAGGAAGAAGCCGCGGCCCCTGCGGCCCCAGCGGACGCGAAGCCAGCGTCGCCAAAGAAAGCAGTATGTCGTCCTTGTATCTGATCTCGCTTCATAGAGCAACGTGTGGCTGACATTGCTCTCTCGTACTCAACAGGAGGAAGCACCAAAGGCCGAGCCAAAGCAGGATGAGAGCGTGTCTGCGGCCACCGCAGGCGTGCCTCCACCGGCGCCAGCAGCCCCGCCCGCCCCGGCGTCGAACCTGCCGTTCATGGATCCGACGTTTGTGAACTCGCTGCTCTCGGGGCTCCCGGGCGTGGACCCGAACGACCCGAAGATCCAGGCGGCCATGGCGCAGATGAACAAGAAGGACGAGAGCAAGGACGAGGAGAAGAAGGAGGACAAGTAGACATTTGTATCTCAAATGAGCTCCTCGCATCGCTCAACCACGCGAGCTTTGGAGAACCTCGAAGGCCTCGAGCGTCATCACAAGAAGCCTAGCTAGCGTATGGCGAGAAAGAACGTGGCAAGTGAGCGCATGAATGAATGAATGAAATCTCTTGATGGCTGCCCTTTCAAAGTGTATTGAATTTGGTCACTTTGATTGAGAAACTAATAATAGCTGTGAAGATTTGATCCTGGGCGAAATCACGCGCGCTGATTGGCTCATTGGTGATCTATTTGCAGTTGGTGCGTCTGATAATTCAGCGCCGCGTCTCGCATTGCATAACTATATGAGCCACTGATGCCTGTGCGATAAGAGCGAACCTTTTCGCCCAAATCCTGCATTCTCGAGCCAAGCGAAAGGAGCTGCTCGCTCGCGGCGTGATCACCCCATTGGACTAAGATCCTATCCCACAAAGCTATTCTCGCAACTAGAGCTCTTTGCGTCAGTAGCGGCGGATCTTGGCTCTCGTCGCGGATAAGCAAACCCCACAGCCCCTTCACAACAAGCAAGAGGGGAAGTTCTTGCCCGAGCGCGTCTTTCCTGGCAAAGCTCGTCTGGGAATCGGGCTGCTCTCTGTTTGTTTGTACGACAAGAGACTCCCCCTCGTTTTCTCTCACAGCGCATTTCGCCCGTCGACGCACAAGTGCACGGCGTCCACCGATCAGCACTACTACCAGCCACAGTCTATCATCAGCCATGGTGCTCAACATGTTTGCGCGCAAGGACACGAGCATCAGCGACGAGTCCAAGCTCTTCATCAACTCGCTGCCGTCGACGTTCGTGAACTTATTCCGCAAGCGCCGACAGCTGCTGCCCGTCTGGAGCTCGTACAAGTACTGCGCGATGATCAAGTCGACCTACCTCGTCTACTACCGCGTCACCAAGGCCGACGACAACTCCGCAAACACTACCACCAGCAGCAGCTCAGCCACCGCGTCACTCAAGTACCTCAACCTGCAGAACTGCACGATCAAGATGATTGACGACGACTCGGCCGGCTACGTCTTCTGTGTGACGCCCGAGAGCGGCAAGGGTGCGATCCTCTTCGCGGCCGACACGGAGAAAGACCGCGCCAAGTTCGCGGCCCAGGCTGCCGCCATCCAGCGCCACTCGCTCTCGGTGAACGACTTCCAGACGCTCAAGCTGCTCGGCAAGGGCCACTACGGGCGCGTGATCCTCGCCCGAGGCGTGGCGGACAAGCAGCTCTACGCCGTGAAGGAGATGAAGCTGAGCCAGGTGAAAGCGAAGGTCGTGTACACAGAGCGGTGCGTCATGGAGTGGGCTGCTGATCACCCATTCATCCTGGGGCTCGACTTTGCCTTTGCGCGGGGCAAGTCGGTCTTCCTCGTGTCCAAGTTCATGCCTGGCGGTGATCTCTTCCTTCATATGCAGAACCACGGCGGGTGCTTTAACGAGGACGTCGTGCGCTTCTACGGCGCTGAGCTGCTCTTAGCGATTGAGCACCTGCACAACATGAGCATCCTGCACCGCGACATCAAGCCAGAAAACGTGCTGCTGGACACGGACGGTCACATCAAGCTGGCGGACATGGGGCTCGCCAAGCGGCTCGAGTCCCGCCACGGCCGCACCAAGACCATGTGTGGCACGGACACGTACCTGCCACCTGAGATGGTCGGCCGCTACCCGGGTGGTCACGGCCTGCCCGTGGACATGTGGCAGTTTGGCTGCATCCTCTTTGAGCTCCGCGCCGGGTACCCGCCGTTTTACATCCCGCAGTCGAGCCAAAAGAGCACGCACCAGCGGATCTTGTACCAGACCGTGCGGTACCCGAACAACATCTCGAAGGACTTTAAGGCTCTGCTCATGGCGCTGCTCGACAAGAAGCAGGAGGACCGTCTGGGCTTCCACCACGGCGTCTCGGAGATCAAGCAGCACGCGTTCTTCAAGGACGTCGACTGGGACAAAGTGCTCAAGCGCCAGACGCAACCGCCGCTTGTGCCCGGGCCGCCAGGTGACAACCTCGTGAACAACTTTGACCCGCAGTTCACCGAGCAGCCACACCAGATCTATGTGTCTGAGGAGCTCGTGAGCTGCTACGAGCGCGACTTTGCCGGATTCGACTTTGTGCGCCAGCCATCTGTGCAGAAGAGCCGCGCGCGGTCAGAGGACTCGGCCGCGACGGCTCATAGCAGTTCGAGTTCCTGTGCCAGCAGCACGAAGGTGACCGAGGACGAGGAGAAACCGGAGCTTGAGCCAGAGACGATCACGATCAAGATTTAGGGAGATAGCTAGGTAGATAGGCTAGACCATGCAGGGGCAAACCTGATTAATTTAAATATCTAAGACCAACGACGAGAGGAGGAACTCGAAGAATCTGGTGGCTGGGCTGTTCACACCGATCTGACCTTGTTGCGCTGTTCACATGATGCTGCACTCCCCTTTGTCCTCTTTCGACTGGCGAGCGGCGTTACTGCGGTTTGCTGTACTTCCACGAGGCTGTTGCTGTGGTGGTGGGGGCATCTGATACGCCTGGTGCTCAAATTGGCGCTTGCGCTCCTGGTAGAACCGCTCGGCCTGGCGCTGGGCTTCGAGTTCCTCTTCCGATAGAATGAGCTGTCCATCCTCCGTGAAGGGGAGCACGTCGTCGTTTTGGTCTGCAAGATTAGCACCAGCACTAGAGCTCCTAGCACCATCACCAGGACTGCCAGTCTGCACTCGACTGCCACTAGTTTCTTCAAACTGAGAGGTCTCACGACTGATTCCTTCACGGTCGTTTCTGTTGCCGTCATCATCACTAACGTCGGCAAAGTTCACAGGCGAGAACGCTTGCTGAGGAGCTTGGCTCACTGGACTCGGGTTCCGGCGTGGGGATATCGCCGGCGAGACCAATTGTTTGGGACGGCTGCCGTTCACGCGCGCCTCCTCTTCTTCCTGTAGCTTCAAGGCCAGCAGGTAGTCCGGGTCTTCAGTAAACTCATGGGTACCGTCACCGTCAGCAGCACTTTCAGCCTTCGCACCCTCAGCGGCAGTTTCCTGCAGCCTCTTGGCCTCGTCCAGCGCGCGCTGCTGCTTCTCCTGCTCCTGCCTCGTCAGAATGCTCTGCTGGTTCGTCTCCGAGACGTTCAACGGCCGGAAGTTCGCGTTGAAGTACTCCGTGTCGCCGTCGATTTCGTTCAGGCGCTCCCAGACCACAGTCGGCTCGTCGAGGTACCCAGCGTCAGTCACGAGCAAGTACAGCGAGCCATCGCACTAGCGGACAAGGCATCACCACGATAAGTCAGTTTCGAAGATAACAACTAGACATGCTCTACTAGATCGCTGCTATACACACAAACATGGTCCGCATGTAGACGTATGTACCTTGAACAATGTCGAAAAGTGGTTGTTGCGGAAGAAGACGCAGAGCTGGCGCTCGCGCACCTCTTCGTGGAGCTTCACGAGTCCATAGTACGTCAATTGGCTCGCGCTCGAGTCGAAAAACTCCTCGAGAATCGGACCTTCCTCTAGCAGAACCGTCGCGGTGCTGACGGCGTCGGCGTCGCTGATGTGTCTCTCCTTCATCATCACCTGGACGGTCTGCTTCGACGGGCTCTTCTTTGCATTCGACGGCGACAAGGACGACGACGACACCGATGATGCTGGCGAGGCCGCCGAGAGCTCCGTAATGTTGGGTACGACGTCGGTGTCGATCGTTAGCTCCTTGAAGCTCGTCACTATGGAGACTGGCGGGTGTGGCTTCGTTTCCAGCTCGTCATCTTCGCCAGTGGCAGTGTCTGCCTCATCAGAGGCTTTGCCTGTGGCAGCAGCAGATTCTGGAGCTACGTCACCATCATCCTCGGAAGAGGTGGCCTTCTCGTCGTTCTCGGTCATCAGCACGGATCGGTACTCGACGAGGCGCTCCACGAGCTCATTGTACGACTTGTTCTCGACGATTTTCATCTACGTAAGGTGATTCAAAGGCGCATTGAACAGTGCAAATGTTAGCATCCGTTTTGGGGAACGACGAGAGAGAGAGAGAGAGAGAGAGAGAGGAGCTTCTGTATACTAACGCACCGTCTTCTCGTCCTGCTCATCGAGCAGCCAGCCGTGCACGAGCGCGATATCGAGCATGTCAAACACTGCGCACGCGACTGTGTACTCAAAGTCCGTAATCCTGAAAGAAACCAAGGGCACACAGGCAGCATTAGCTTTCATGGAGCAAAGATACTGTACGTATGAGAGCTATAACGTACTTGTGAAAGCGCACGTTCACATCGAGCCCGACGAGGAGGCTCGGCAGCAGCGCGATCACGTCATTGAGCGTCTTCTCGCGCGTTAGATGCGCAAGATCTGTGCTTCCTGGCACCTACAAACACACAGCGTATCATTAGAACAAGCGAGATGTGCACAGCCGACTAATGACATCACGACACAACTAAGCGGTAAGAAGATACGCACGAGCGGGTTGGTGCTCACGAGTCGATGCTGCACGACGCGCATGAGGTCGTGCGCCGAGATGAGTCCGTCGGACGAGACGTGCTCGTGGATCGTCACGTGGCCGCGCAGCAGCAGCACATTGCAGATCGCGAGCAGCGGGCAGGGCCCGTTGATGTTCTGGCAGACGGTCGTCACGGGTTTGCCCAGGAATGCCACCTGCTTCACGGCGTAGACGTCATCCAGCATCGTCATGATTCGCACGAAGGTGTATGCGTGTGTCGCCGTTCAAAGTAATCACGAAGAGGCTCTGGTGGTGATCTTGCGGGCGGTGGCTTTCTTCGCCTGATTATTCTTAGAGGGGTGTGACACTGGACTGTCGTAAACGGAATAAAAATCCATTGGACTCAATATACGATATCTAGAATATATAGTAAAATAAAGTAAACTAATTAATAGAGGTAAATAAGTATAATAACTAAACCTTAACGACTTGATTAGATATATACGATACAAAAGGTTATGCTAGAAGATTCGTTCCATATTGAGTCCAATGACTGGAGAACTCGATAATGGCAGGGTCTTCTATTGCTGGGCGTTACCGCTTTCGACATTCTAAACAGCAATGTCAGCTGAAGCACGTGTGTCGAAAATCAATGTGGTCACCGCCACGATTGACAGACAGACAAAAGCGATGATGGCAGCCGACCAGGACGAGCGCCAGCCGCCGGTTGTGCGCGACCCGCGCGTGCCCAAGTTCCCCGTGATCTACGCCGCGCCGACCTTCGAGCAGGTCAAGAGCAACATCAGCACCAACGACCTCGTGCAGTGGGCCGTGCTCGGCAGCGCGTGCTTTCCGCTCGGGTACATGGTTGGTACGTTGCGAGTAGAGCATTTGTGTGCACTATAGAGTCACCATTTCTGCATGCATCTGGAAAACACGCCGTACCTGGGAATGCCGTTGTTGCTGTGTGTGTGAATCAACGAAGCTAACTCACATGCTCACTCCATTGCAATGCTCGTTTAACTGGACACAGGCAAGCAATTAGACAGGAAGCTCGCGCGCCCCGCCATGCTCTTCACTGGCGTCATGGGCTGCATCGGTGGCGCACTGCTCTCGTACCAGAACTCGGAGCTGCGTCTGCAGGGCTTTGGACGCAATGATGAGGAAGTCGCACGCTATTTAACGCCAAAAGAAGGCGAGAGCGACCAATAGAATTAATCGAGCGTCACGAGCAAGCTTTGATCAATTTCATTCGTTCAAACTTCACAACATGATAGCACTACGATGCTCAAGGTTGCATCACTCTCTTTCACATGTCGAACAGGCAAGTACGCTGCGCGGATGAGGCGACACATCTGTTTAAGCCTGGCAGTCGTAACTCGTTTTCTCATCCAGTCCGCTGAATGCACTGCTCCAGCTCATTTGATCGCAGGTGACAAAATTCAACAGAATACATGAAAGTAACCAACCATGAGCACTGGAGAAGTCGACATGGTCTATTAGAGCCCTCATACACACAAGCAACCGCCTTGCTTTCGCGGAATACCATGTCATCTACTCTCGCTTTGCGCTTTCCAAAGCATAGCATTAATCTCCGTGAGCTCGGAAGCCATCGCGCGCTCGAGCTTGACGTGCTCTGTGAGCGTGATGCGCTCCAGGTACTCTTCAAACTTGCGCAGCTCGCGGTTCCGCGGGGACAAGTCGTACTTCTCCTTTCGAAACTTGGCACGATTTGCTTCAAACTCGAGCATCGCCGCCCGCTCCTCAAGCACACGCTTGTGTTCGTCGGGTGTCAGCTCTTCATCCAGTTTTGCATTTTTCTTCTTCAGTGCCCATTTCTCGTAAAACTCATCCAGGATTTGGTAGTAGAGCGACAGATTTGTAAACTCATGCTGCTGAAGGAACTCCTTTTCGCGCTGCTGCCGTCGCACCGCGTTCTTCTTGGCGCGCGCTTCCAGTTTCTTCAGTTTTGTTGGTAACTCATCTGTTAGGAACGGCATCTTCTCGGAGCTCTTGCCGTTCGTCGTGAACGGCGAGTGGTGCGGGAACTTGCTGTAGATGTCAACGTGGCGGTGGCGCGCGACGCTCTCGCCGTGAAGAAAGCTGCCTTCGTACCAGAAATCCCAGCTCTCGCTCCCTTCGACCTCGTCTCTGTCAGTAGCGTGCGCCGCAGGAACGGATCCGGAGCCATCGTCAGTACCCTCGCTGTTGTTTTGCTTGTAGTAAAAGTCGCCACGTCCGTCCATGGCGTTCTCGTGCCAGAAGCCAACGTGCTTTGAGCTTTTCTTTGCAAAGTACGACGTCGCGCGTCCCTGCTTCACGCCATTCTCAAAGAAACCGTCGTACGAGTCGCCATTGCGCTCCACCTGCTTTCCTTGGCCATGAAGCTGGCCTTGTACGAACGTGCCTTCCTGTTTGGATCCGTCGGGGAATCGTCGTGAGCAACCTTCGCCATGAAGCAGCCCATCGTGGAATGTGCCTTCGTCAACCACACCCGTGGATGACATGTACTTGCCAAAACCCGTGATCCTGCCGTCGACCATTTCGCCCTCGTAGGTCGCTCCATCGGGGAAGGTGATCCGCATCACATCTCCCTGGGCCACGCCTTCTCGAAACGCGTCACCATTCAGTAGCGACGGAGTGTACACGCGGTCCTTGCACTTCTTACCATATTCATAGCGTCGTGACGGCCTCTCAAAGGTGCCACTGCACGTCGTGCCTTTGCCAAGCACAAGTTTGCCCTTGCCAGTCCTCGCATTCTGAACAAATCCGCCGTCATAAAAACCCGCGTTGGTGTACTCCACACCCTTACCGTGCTTCTCACCGAGACGCCACTCACCCGCGTACATGGCACCAATCGATGAGATGTGGAAGTCTTCATCCCAGGGACTCAGCGGCTTCTTGCCTTCATCATCCTCGTCGTCGCCGTTCTGGACTGGGATTGGCTCCATGAACTCACCCTCACCATGCTTGAGCCGCCGCAATCGTACTGTGCGCATGTTGATTTCCTTGGAAAGGTCCTGAGCACTGATCACCTCGTGGTCCACTTGATCATCTTCCAGGAATGCTTTCGGCTGCGGCCGCGTTTGCACGAGACACACGTAGTTCCAGTCACACTTGTCCATTGCGATCGACGCGAGCTCCTGACCGCGTGGACTTGTGAACGCAACAGCCCACGTGCGCGTCTCAACACGGGCTGCATCGCCAATTCCCCCTTTCTGAGTCGTATCGGTAGGCAGGATGGAGAGCTGCATTGGCTCGGTCATGAGGAACTTCTCAATACGCTTGCGTCGCCGCGTCAACGCCTCGAGCTGCTTGTCGAAGCGCAACGCGTGGCTTGCGATCGCGTCTGCGAGTTTCTTGCGCAGCTCCGCCTGCTGTTGCGGATTACCATCGACGTCCATGGACGGCACCGCCGCGACTTTCTGCTTCACAACCATCTTCTTTCTCTGCATCACATCGACCTCCGCTCGCAGCGCCTTGAGTGGCTCGAAATCCTGTGAAAGACCGTAGAGAAGCCATATCTTGAGGTCCACAGCCTCGCACGCAAGCGGCACATAGGAGAGCACGAGGATCGTCTCGCCCGAGTACATGGGGTCATTGAGGTCGTCCTGCGGCGGCGGTTCGAGACGCTCGTGGATCACGTAGTACCACTTGTCCTTGCCCTGTGGTGGGAGCACCTGCATCATCCAGTCCTTTGGCCAGAGTACATCTAACAGGGACATAGATCAGATATCATTACATCACACATACCTGCTGCAGTAGCAAAGAGACATCACTAGCCTCACTTACTCCCAAACGGGTCCTTCAGGAGTGCGGCATTGCATTCAAAGAGCAAGTTCATCTTCTTCCTGTGAACACATCGCCAGCAGGACCAGAGACATTGGTGACTAGTACTTTCTCCAGCCAGGCAGCCACGCATGACAACCACACACACAAAGAAAATGCCGCATGTCAACAGCGAACCACTTACACGGTGAAGTCGGAGCGTAAGACGCGCTGGAACGGCAGCGTAGTGACGTCCGTGCCGCACGCCGGGTCGTAGAGCGCGACCATGATCTGGTCCTCCTTGACCTCGTCCACGACCTTGCCGGTCTTCGTGTCCATCACGAGGCGCCCCGTGCGCGTCGCCATGACCCACGCTCTCTTGTGTTGCGCTGGACGCCACTCTCGTGGAAATGCTCTTGTTGGCGACGCAATGCAAGCGGTTGCACAATGCGTCCACTTCAACCTGCAAAAGCAAGAATGCGGAATGAGACTACACTTGATTCTTTCTATAAGACACACGCAAGAGCGATGACATTTTTCCGATACAATTAAATAGATACATTTGCGATGATAGAAATTAATTGTGTGAACTTAGCGACAAAAATCCGATAGTGGCAAAACAGTGGCACCTCTATATAAGAATCTACCTCTATTTAGAAGCCTGCATATAAGTTGAGAAGTTGACATTCGGACGTCAACTTACCATGAGATACCAAAGTACCAACACGACAAATAAGCGACCTCTTTCGGGTCGATAACACTAAGCAAGCTCAATGTGACCTGACACCCTCGGAGTAGGCATCTCCTGTCACCCGAGCTCGAAGAGCCCAAGTGAGTAAGTGTTCGTTCTTGAGGAAGATGTTGCACGCGGCATTCACGTCTCGATCCATCGTCAGCTCGCAGCTCGAACAATGGAAGACCTTCTCATGCGTGATCTTGCGGTTGATTCTCCCGCAGCGTGGACACGTCTTCGTCGTGTAGTGCTCTTCGCACACGACCATCTTCCCGCCGGATCGCTTCATCTTG
>JAASGT010000098.1:0-50182 GCA_023334315.1 Globisporangium alternatum | reverse complement strand
CGTTCATCAAGGAGAGGCATCCAGTCCAGAAGAGGACTTTCGGCCGTCTCGACATCCCGAGTCAATGAACAGGGTCCAATACGATCATCAAAGTTATTGAGATTGTCTACAATGGAAAACCAAGTAGAAAAGAAGGTACTATAGAAAAGATCCTGTGTAAGTACGGTCATGCTCTTTCTCATGCAAAAAGGCTTTATTATCTACGCTGTTTGCAGTCACGCGAACTTTTGTCTTATATTTACTTTGAAGTGGAATCTTTTCTTCGAATCAGTAAACAACAATTTATCTGCTGCGTCATTTCATTGGCTATTAAACATGCAAATCAGACTTTCGTTTTGAGGGATCATGAAAGGACCACCTATCTATCTTTGGTGTGAATCTATCCTGATAATCGGATCTTTACTCAGAGCACGAGCTGCGTTCTGAGTTCTTCAACAAGAGCAGCGCTGTTATGGAGCCGAGTTCATGAGCGACTCAGTCGGTGATCGCAGCTGTGCTGCAGTCCTGCGTCTCCACGCCGCCACGAGCCTTCGATGCGACGAGAGGAGCGTCAAGCGTCACCAGGCGTCGAGCCCACGAGGTGGAGCCACCGTCTTGACGACAGACACTGGGACGACGAGCAAGTTGAGAGCTACGATGCTGAACCGATTGATGAGGAGCTCCTATGCGGACTTGGGCTGAGTGCTGACGCGCTGGACGCGCATCGTCAGGTACTCGAGATGGCGAGTACGATCGAGACACTGACACGCGACTTTGAGAACCAGCAGCAGGAGCTGCTGATCGCGTACAAGAAGCTGAAAGAGTACGCGAGTCGAGAGCCGCAATCGCCCACGGATCGCAGTCCTAGTCGTGTTATGAAGCTGCATCAGCGTGATTGTGTCAAAGATGGTGAAGACCAGGATGCCTCGGGTTGTTGCTCGCACCAAGAAGAGCTCCATGAGCTGCGCAAGGTAGGGTGCTTTGGTATTTGCTAGATACTGGATGCCATCGTTTTCACAACCATGTTGTCGTTTGTATTTGTATTTAGCTCGTTGATGTGAAGGACACGGCGCTCATCGAGGCTCTCCAGCAGCGCAACGAGTACCGCATTGAGCTTGAGCGAGCCGAGGCGACGATCAGAGAGCTCCGCTCGATGCACATGGAGGGCGGTAGTGGCAGTCGCCAAGGCTGGCGAGTACACCCGACAGTGTCCACCATGGGCGCCTACCACGCGTCGGGTATTGCGATGTCCTGCACACAGGCGTCACTTGCTCCAGGGTATGCTGGTAGTGCTGGTTTCGGGAGCGCTTCGGGCTCAGGAGCAGCGGCCATGATGCTGGGAGGCAACGGTGCGATCGAAGTGCCGCGCAACGAGCGTTTCGACCACGAGAGCACGTACCAGCGCAAGGAGAACGACGAGCTCTTTTGGCGCAAGCAGTACAAGGAGGCTGTGCGCATGCGCAAGAAATACGGGCTCGTCAACCCCGTCAGCAACAGCAACAACAACAACAGCCATCCGCAGCATCAGCAACACGGATCTGGTCATGGCACGGTGCGTCCGTCGCTCAAGATCTTCTCGTACCCGGACAACCGGCGCCAGAAAGGCATCAAGGACGAGAACGTGCCCTTCTCGCGGTACATTGGTATCAGCGCGCGACAGCACGAGATCATCAAGGAGCAGCACCGCATGCTCGCGTAGGGTAGGTAGACAGGTACATCATCTCAATAAAGTCTTGTCATTGCTGCGATAAAGGAACATGCTGGGCTCTATCTAGCAACAGCACGTGTGCAGTGGGAGATGAAGAGCTCGAATCGGGAAATACAGAGATTTTCTTACGCACATACACAGAGGAACCAGGTATTCGCTTTGCAGAAGCCTACCTAAAAGCGAAGTTTGCAAATTCTCAATCAGCGTCAGCCTAAAGCGCAGCAGGGGCCGCGACTGGCGCTGGCACGACCGCTTCCGCTTCACTGGCTGGAGCAGCTGGCACTGGCGCTGGCGCACTGCCTGGAATCTCGAGGAACTTGCCCTCGCGCGCTGACTGGATTGCGGCGTTGATCACCTGGCGGCGCTTCACCTCGGACACATTGCGCGGGATCTCAGGCGCTGGGATCGTGCGGCCGTCCACAACAAAGTGCGTCACGCGCTCGTACGGGAACGGCTGGAGCGCCGACTCATGGAAGTAGCCAGTGAACTTGAGGCGGCGCAGGTAGACCTCGTAGATCTTCTCGAGCGGCCGCCCCTCGACGACGAAGCCAGAGCCCATCTTTGTCAGCACGCGCTCGCCCTTCTGGAACTTGGCCTTGCTGTAGATCAAGCAGCAAAACAACGAATGAGCGATACCATCCACACACTAAGCATCCCTATAGACAAGAACGTACGTGAGCTTGATGGTCGCCATGGTCGACACCTTGGCCTTAACCGTCGAGAGCGTCGTGAGGCCTCCAGTCGAGAGCGTCGAGAAGCTGCCCGTGGCCGAGGCCTTGACCGTCGCACCTGCCGAGAAGACCGAGTTCCTCGTCATCGTAAAGATCGACGACAGTCGGTTCTCGCGCGTCGGGTTGTTGTGGCCGCCGAAGGACAGCTGCGTCTCGGCGTTCGCGTCGCTGATGTAGAGCGTTGGTGCGAGCGATGTCGAGACGAGCGCCAGATCGAGCTTGATCTCGTACGTCTCGTCTTCGTCACGGAAGCACTGGACTTCGCCCAGTCCGTAGGGCGTCTTCACGCGGTCGCCGGGCGCAAAGTGCGTGCGGCGCTGCAGCAACTTGACAAAGTCCGCGTGGAAGTACCCGGTGGCACCGCAGGGCGTCTTCACGACGAAGAACTTGTCGGGACGCACTTCGAGCACGACACCGACGCCGAACGGCGTGACCGCCTTGCCGAGGTCTCGGGATCCCTGTCTACACATTACAGAGAGAGGGAAAGAAAACAGACGCGACACAGACACGTACGCACAGATAGGCAGTTGAGTTTATACATCCACTCTTTCGCTTTAAACACAGGAAACGCCATACAGAACAACAGAAGAGAGATGTTCTTACCTCTTTGTCGCAGCAGCAGTGTTCGCATTGGTCGTCGTGTTGAGCCGTGCGACAACGTTCGCGTAGCCCGTGGTCGTGCTGCCGCGGATCGTCGAGTAGCCTTCGAAGAGCATGTTCTTGGTGTTCTGCATGATTGAGCCGCGCACGAGGATCTTCTCGAACTTCTTGGTCGTGGCCTTCATGCGCCAGACGTGGTCGTCGTCCCAGCGCCAGTCGAGCGCGATGCTGTACATGTCATCCTCGACGTAGTAGTGCTCAACGGTCGCGAGCCCCCAGCGCGTCTTTACGCGCTCGCCGACCACCGACTTGATCTCGCGGATGATCATGTCCTCGCGCAGGTACGCCACGCTCTTTGGCACGAGCTGCACGATGTAGAACCCGTCATCGAGGCGGATGTCGACCACGACGCCCGTGCCAAACTTGGTGGCCACGCACGCGCCGCGGCGCGCCTTCAGGTTCGGGTCCGAGCGCGGCGACGGTACGTTCGTGTTCCCACCACCAAAGTTTGACCCCGCGCCCGTGAGCGAGCCGCGACTGGATGGGCTCCCGTCCGTCGACGCCGTCGAGCTGCTGCTCTGGCGAATGGTCATCTTGCGATAGAGTGTGCTCACGTTCTGCTCGATCGACATGCCACGGCGACGCAGTGCGGCCGCAGCCGCCGCCGCCGCTGACTGAGGCTGCTGCTGCTGCTGTTGGTGAGAGTGGTCCGAGTCGTTTGAGCGGCGATCGGGGAAGTCAGGGAGCTCCTTGAGCTCGTCGGCCGGGTCCTCGGCCGTGTGCGTCGTGGTCGCGTTAGCATTGAGGCCGCCGTTCTTCTGCAGCAGGTAGGACGGGACCTTGGGAAGGTAGCTGCCCAGGCCCAGAAACTTCTTCTTGCTGCCTGCGCCTCCGATGAGCGCGGCGCTCGTGGCTGCAGCCTCCGCGGCGGCGGCGCCTCCGCTGCCACTGCTCTCGTCCTTCGACACCATCTCGCCCGCTTCTCGACTGGTGCTCTTGTCTGCTTTCCTGAAATGGCAATCCGCAGTCTATGAATTGGGAGTACTATGAGCACTAAGTAACAACATGCATAATTTATGTGTCTACCAAAATTGATGAAGCACAAATATCGTTTCATAGCTTCACATATATATTTTCATATTGATCCAAATATATTGTCTCTATAAATGCATATAATGTAAATATTGATGACAATAACACAAATCCGTATTTTTTGTCACATGGAACAGCTGGGAGGGAAAGGAAGGGAGAAAAAGCTGGTCCCAAACTAGTTACCTAAAATACAAAAACCTATCCCTCTTAAAAAATCCTGTTTTCTACCAATCATGTAGGTCGAGATACCAGAAAAGCACATGCGCGGAAACCAGCTGGTTTCCAGGAACTGAGAAATCTCTGGAAGTGAGCGCACGGAACGACAGTCAAGATGGCTACACTTTTCTGTCCGCGCAGCTTTGAACTGAAAGGATCGAAATCTATTGTTCCATCTATTCATTAGGTGTTGAGGACCTGCCACTCCTTGTTGTTGAGCGATGGCAGCGTGCGACTGCGCAGCTGGTCGTAGTGCAGACGCTTGGAGACTAGCCCTAGTTGCGCGGGTATGCGGCTGGTCTTCTGCCGACGGCGCTTCGTGACGTGCGGCCGGCCGTCGGCATCAAACTCGAGCACTTCTTCTACGTCGCTGTCGTCGTCATCGTCACTGTTGAGGAGGTAGGAGTCAAAGTCCAATGGATCGCAGCAGTTCAGATCTCGAGCGTGTCCGGCTTCTTTCTGTTTCTGCTGCTCGATGGCCTGGCGCTTCTCGTCGGCGGCAGTCGCTCTCTGAGCAGCCGAGGGAGGCTTTTGATTGATGAGCAGGTACGCATAAATGGGTAAGTGGATGACAGACTTTAAGAGCTCAATCATAGCAAAAGATATGCAGCTTACCCGGTACGAAGAGGAATGCAGCACCAGCTGCGAGCAGAAGGCGCAGAGCGGGACTTCGTCGTACAAGTGGGCTTGCTGAGCGCGATCCAGAGAGCTCTCGTCGTGGCCACCAATCTCATCACCGCCTCCATGTTCCCCAGCTGCTGAGTCGAGCTGCTCGAAGCGCTTTGCTTGGTTACCACTTGCACCGAGAATCGCATGATGGGCTTGATCTCGCTCGTCTTGTTCCTTCTTCACCCAGGACCTCCGCAGGTCGAGAATGCTCTTGTATGACACTCTCATAAGGAGGTTCTTCTTCAAGAAGACATACTGGCACAGTGAGCACGGCTCCTTATTTAGGGCATCCATCGAGTTGCTCAAGAGCAGCGTCTGCTCGGCCACCATCGCTCGTCGTGACTGGCGCAGCTTGGCTTTCGTCTGGATCTTGTCGAGTGTCCGCTTCGACCGCTCAAATTCCTGCGTACACGCGCTCGATTTCGCGAGGACGCGTCGGAGCCTCTTGATTGCGGTCTTGTCTAGCGATGAGAACTGCGCCACAAGCCGTTCTTCGCTCATATCTTCGAGGTCCAACACTGGCGAGTCCAAGCTGGTAGGAGCCTCCTCGTCATCTGGGTCCTCGTCAATGTTATTCATTTGAGCTGCCTCCTTTGCGAGTCTGTCTTCGACGATCAACGGGAGATCCGAAATGGACGCTCGACTCACACGGCGCAGGCTAGCAGTAGTATCAGCTGTCGCATTGTCAGACTTGAGGGACTTCCGCTGCTGTGGGCTGCTGGACTGAGGACTTGAAGGTTCGCGTGAGAAGCTGGTTCTTGAAATCGAGTTTCGACTCGGCGCGAGCACCCCTGAAGCGCTGATTGGTCGTGCTTTTGCCTGAGCTTTTGTTTCTGATATGCTTGGGACTCTCTCGGGTGTTTGATTTGCAAACGCAAAACCTTGATTACCAACCAGGCCTCGCGCGATCAACTCGGGCGTGCTGCTGCAGACAGCAGCGGATTTCGGTCGGAGTCCACCGCCCGACAGTTTTCCACTTGAGGCACTGCCTACTTGTTGGAGTACCGGGGCTGAGGCTGTGGCTGAGAGTCCCCCGCGCTTGCCAAGTAGCTTGAGCTCTTTCACTTGCACCAGACGCTTGCTCATGAGCACAGTAGGTTGCTGTTGCTGTTGTTGCTGCTGTAGGCGATGTCTCTCCACGTCTCGCTGTCGCTCTGCGACTGTGAACCGCACGACAGCCTCTAACAGCGACGACGGAGATTCTGCTACTGATGTCGGTCCTGGCACTGAGCTCTTCATTTTAGAATCCTTTATCGTGCTGCGTGACGTGAGCCCATCGGACTTGCTGAACTGGTCGAACTGCAGCTGCTCAGTCATGCTGTACCACTTGTCGGGACTCGGGAGCTCCTTGCCAAGCTGCATGTACTCATCAAGAAAGCACCGCAGCGTCAGGCGAAAGTTGGACGCTTGCAGCCAGTTCTGGACGAGCATCGCGACGTAGTCCTGTGTATCAGAGGACGATCGTGGGGAGACCTCGTCTTCATCTCGACTTGAGCGGTTGGTGCTGGCGGTGGCGATTCTTCGTGGCGCCACCATTGCTAGTTATGGTGAAGCATGAAGCAACAAGGCCGTGGATAGCTCGCAAGCACACTCGCTTTGCGGATCGCTAGCCAAAACAAGTTCACTCCGAAAAGCACAGCCCGCAAATAAAGACTACTGAGCTATTTTCGACTGGAGCTGACCTCACATTGGCGCCAATCAGTCTTTGTATAAGTGTGGTGCGGCCATGGCGTCACGTGGAACGTGTCGTAGCGCTATAGAAAAGGGCTCGTACATCAACTCTCTGTGTGCAGTTCATTGCATCCAACCAGCGAAGCCTGTTGCGCCATCCATTCATCACTCGGATACAACTTGAAGCTGTTGGGCTTTGCTTTCAGACGATAGTGGTACATTGTACCTAGTGTACCAGCTTGTATCGTTTCTACTGGTACCCGCAGTTCCCCCTCCTCCACACTGACTTCCAAGGCGTGTCAAACTGGATCGTTCGGTCAATTCCGAGTTGAGCGTGGAAGCTCGTGAGCTCTTCGGCACTGCTGAGTTCGCTGTCTCTGTGTAGCGACGACCACCAACCGAAGACTATCATGAGTCGACGCGTGGGTGGCAAGAGCACCTCGCTGCTGACGCTGCTTGCAGTTGCTTTTCTGTATCTCTCGGGCAGCTTCGCGGCACCGGAGGAGAAAGCCGGCGGCGTCGCGCTCGAGCACCGCGTGACGCTCAAGGTCTACTTCCGCGCGTTCTGGTAAGCGAGTGCGACTTGGATCGACGTGTTTACCATGACGTTGTGATCTGGTGCGTGTATGCTAACGTTGTTTATTATTGTTGACGCGATTGCTGAATAACAAACAGCCCGGCGTGCCAGTGGTTCGTGAGTGACCCGCTACTGGAGCTCGTGCGCAATGAGCAGTACGTGCACAATCCGGCTGATCTAATGCATTGAGCTGTCCTTCTTCGCATCAATATGATGTGCATATGTTGACGCTAACGGGGACTCTTTGCTGTCATTACTCGCTTGCATCGCTTGTTCTGTGTGTTCGTGCAGATTCCGCAACGTGGTCAATCTTAGGTACACCTTCTGCAACGAGTTCTTGCTTGAGTTACGTTGATGTCCATTATGCGCTAACGAACACGATAATCATGTCGTGTGCAGATTGTTCCCTGCTGCGGGCATGTCCGAGGACCGAGGCGATCTGATGTGCGAAGGCGGGTCGCTTGAGTGCACGGGCCACCGCCTGGAAGTCTGTCTCATGGACAAGGACCGCGACGACGTCGTCAAGTATCTGGGCAACGTGGCTGTACGTACGTCATAGATTTTTATGCATGGTACGCAAAAGTCTAATCCCAATGCGTGTGTGTGTATACGGATAGTGTCTGGAAGGCGACGAATCCGGCCGCCCGGGCGACTGGAGTGAGAAAATGAAGAACTGCCTCACGCCAGAAGAACGCAAAGAGGTGGACATTTGCTTCAAGACCAAGGCCGACGACCTGCTGCGAGATGTATGTGTGATCATATTCAAATGGCTGGCGCATGTTGGAACAAAAGGCTGATCTCTCCATTGCTGTATTTCATGCCTCTCAGATGATCCACAAGGACAACGCTGGCAGTGTCGACTGGATGCCATTCGTACGTACTCATAAGGATTGGTGATTGTTGAGGTCTATCGTTGTTGTGGTGCTAAACGTTTATTGTATGTAAACTATAGACCGTTGTGGAGGAGGAAGTGCTGGGCTCAGCATCCGAAGGCGTTGGCTTGGGTGAGCTCCAAGCCGGCATCTGCGCTGCGTACAAGGGACCGAAGCAGGTACGAGCAGACACGTAGATTCATCGTGAAGGCGCGTTGCAGATGCCTAATGTTTCTTTGTTGTTTTGGGACTGTAGTTCTACCCGGATGCTTGCTCGAAACTCGTCGGCGACCAACGCGAGGTGGCCACTGAAGCCACACAGGACGACACCGCTGCTGAGGCGCCTGTGGTCACTGAGGCTGCGAAGAACGCTCCAACAGCCGAAGAGGAGGAGCTTGAGCTCGATGTGAAGGAAGAAGTCACAGAGCTGAGTGGAAAAGTGCGTCTCGACCTCTTCTGGCGAGCATTCTGGTACGTTTATTAACTTTGCTGCTTTGTAGATACTAACTGGGGTATGAGGACACTGAATGCTGACCATGCTTGCATTGTATCCATTCTGCCTTGTGTGTAGCCCTGGTTGCATGGCATTCATCGGTAACCCGCTGCTTGAGCTTCTGCGGAATGAACAGTATGTGATCTATTGCTTGTAGCTCCATGAGAACTCTGTTGGGACTCAGGCTTGTTCGCTAACGGAAGTTTATCTGTCGATCCATTACTCTAAACGCAAACGACAGATTCCGAAACACGATCGATTTCCGACCCGTTCCTGCCGCTGGCACGTACGTGGACGACGCGGGCAACTTTGTCTGTAGCATGGGGCTGGTCGAGTGCATGGGCCACAAGTGGATGAGCTGCGCGATCGACCTCTTCCCGAAAGTAGACGAGCTCATCGAGCATCTGGCAGTGAGTACTCTTTGGCTATCTGTTGTGATTTCAGTATTCCCCATGGCATCTGGCTTGATAATGATTTTAACATTGTTATTGCTCGCCAGTGTCTCGAGAGCAAGGACAACAAGGGCCTCACGTGGTCGGGGGTGATCAAGCGCTGCTTCTCTGGCGAGCACGCGGCGAACATGAAAACGTGCTACGACACGCGAGCGGACGACCTTTTGAAGAAGGTTAGGCTGACTGTCTGAACCACTGTTTCTCTGTCCAGATTCCTCCTGACTGAGTATTGGTTCGTTAACACTTGTGTGTGCATTCTGTTGTTTGTCTGTTAGCATGTGACGGAGCGAGAGAAGATCGACGTGCTCTGGGTGCCATACGTACGTTGATCTCTATCGAATGATGGCTCCAAGGCACCATTCAGACTTGAGCATCAGGGCTGACACTGTCGTGTTCTGTCTGCACAGGTGTTGATCAACGGCGTGCCGATCGGAGACGCGCGTCACGGAATCGGATACAAGCAGCTCTCGGAGGAAGTCTGCAAGGGCTACTCTGGACTAATGGAGGTACGTGAACAAGTGACAAGGTATCGTTCGTAGACCTGTGTACAACATGGTTGTAATCTTTTACTGGCACCATATTGTTCTGTAGTCGCGTCCAACCGCGTGCCAACCAAAACGCCTCCGTGTGGATGAGACCAAGGAGCCCACCACGGAGAAGGCGATCAAACCATGTCCTCCAAAGAAAGACAAGAAGCCGACACCAGCAGTAGCGGCAGCGCCAGCGGATGCGGATGACGACGACGCCCCAGGCATCGGCGTGCGCATCGTCCCAGATCTCGACAAGGCGAACGCGTTTGCTGCGAACGAAAACGACGCTGCGAGCGACTCGTCGTTCAGTAGTGAGGCGCTCGTCGTGCCCGGGCTCCTCTTCGCGGTCGTGGGCTTCGTCGCCTACCGCTTCTTCTCTGGCGACCACAAGAAGGACGCGTAAGCAAATCAGCGAGGAGCAACGTTGTGCTCGGATGTCTGTCGACTGCCATTTTCATAGAGTTGATGAAGAGAACAACAAAGGAGATAGCCTGGCGATATGAACATTGTGTTTTTTTCTTCTTGTTTGAATTGGTCTCGTACACTAACTTGTTCGCCTGAACCAACAACATACACAAAACACAACGTCAAGAGCTATGCGTACTTAAACGCCCTCGTCGGCGTTGTCCGAGTCATCAGCAGCGTCAGTGTTCCTCGGCTTTTTCGCGTGCTGCTTCTCGAGGTCTTCGCCGTCGTCCGACTCCACTTCCACGTCGTCTTCTGACGAGGACGAGTCGTGCGACGTCGACGTCATCTCCAGTCCAGTGCCGTCGTCCGTCGTCGGCAACTGAAGGCAAGCAAGCAACACAAGCAAACAAACAAGTCAGGGTTTCTAATCTCACAAGCAAGACAAGTTGCGCAAGCAAGCAAGAAAAGACGCACCTGCATGGAGAACGCAAACTGCGAGCTGTTCTTGGTCGGACGCCAGATGAAGCACATGGCCGCTGAGACCGTAAAGTTGAGCACGGGCCACGCCACAAGCTGCATCCACTCCCACTCGACGTCCCACTCGAAGACGCCAAAGCGGCTGCAGCAACACATCGACCAAAGAAACAAACAAGTTTGCACACAAGTCAGCAACACAGCACACAACACAACACGTTCGCAAGTGCCGTCAAGTTCGCACCTGCACACGGCGATGACCGTGAGGATCGTGAAGAAGAGGATGAAACTCGCGAGCGCCCAGGCGAGCGACTTGTACATGCCGAGCTTCGCGAACTGCTTCTGGTCGCTCAGCTGCTTGAGGATGTGCTCAAGCGAAAAGTGGATCCACATGATGAACGTCAGGTTGCACGTTAGCTGCACGAACGACCAGAGCGTGGGCTTCTGGCGGAACTCGGCGCCGCTTGACGTCCCGCGCGTCACTTCGTCGCCCACGCCCGAGACGAAGTACGCGAGCGAGAGCAGCGAGACCACAATGAACTCGGCGCGACTCAGGCTGTTGCGCACAATGCCGTAGCCGAGGCACACGACCAGCAAGATGATGCGCGCAAGCGTGCGAACAAGTGCCTGTGAAGTAAGTACACAAACAAAAGAAACAACATCAACACACGCATGCAATACACAAGAAATGCAACTGCCAAAGTTATTGCTGCAGCAAGTAAAATACGTACATCGAAGATCACGGACACGAGGAAGATCGTTGGGTAAGGGCAGCACACGGGCTCGCCCGTCTTGTTCATGCGGTAGAACGCATAGAACCAGATGCTCGCAGCCACGGTGCCCATGCAGAGCACGAAGAGAATGCCGTAGTGCAAATGAATCACCTGCTGGCGGTGACGATACAGCAAAAACGCGAAGAACACGTCCAGCACGACGTAGCCGATCGACAAAAAGCCACTGAACGGCAGCATCCCGTAGAGCGGCGCCGGCAGCAGGCCGTACGGGTTGCGGATCTCCATCGTGCCCACAAAATCGAGCATCTCCGTCGACGCCTCCTCTTCTTCAGAGCAGATGAAGATCTGCGAGTCCGTCCAGCCGCTCTTGTCCACTGTGTAGCTCACGACCGCGTGGACGCTCTCGTTCGTGACGGGGAACGCGAACTTCTGCACTTCCGACATACCGTCGAACTTGATGCCCGTCTCCTGCGAGCACGCGAGCAGCTCAATCTTATCTGCGACCGTCTCGAAAATCTCGTAGTTGTCCACGTGGTAGAGGAACACCACGAGACGCCAGCCGTTCATGCTCTCCGTCAGGTTCACGCCGCGCACGTCAAACTGGTTGTCCAAAGTGCCACATTCACACAATGCGTATCCGTTTAGCCACGATCACATGAAATCCACACGTGCATAGTCACAGGTCATTACACTATGACGTAGAGACACGTACGGTAACGGACGAGTTGCCCGAGCGCGAGAGCACCGGCCCTTGGTTCGACGCGAACATCTTCTCGGCGTGCTGGAACGGCGGGATCCAGTACTGCTTCTTCACGGGGTAGATCGACGCGCTCGCCTGCTGCTGCACGACGAGCAGCAGCGTCGCGACGAGACCCATTGCCAGCAGCGCCATCCTGTTGCTTGCTCCCATGGCTCAGTGGCTGTAGCTACGCGCTCACTCACTCGTCGGCTCTTCGTTCTTTGATGCGGCGAGATTGACGACTTTCTTTCCAGCATCAATCCGAAGGTATCACGCCTATTTTCCTCGCGCTCATTGGCTGAAACCCAGCCACATCCTCCCTCGATATCCGTCCAAAATATCCGGACTTTTGGGTTCAGTAACGTCATTGATTGGTTGAAATAAACCGAGCTGGTATTGGCCGTTAAGGATATTTAAGCTAAATCTATATGATTGGCTGAAATGCGGGATGCGACAGTTGGAGCACTTTGCTCATGAACTTGAACGCCACCACCATCGCCCGCAGACGAAGACGGGCGCGCGAGCGAGTGGCTGACTGAGAGGAGCCGCAATGACGCGAGACGCACCACTGACTGCTATACCCTGTACGCGCCGCTGGCTGCCGCGCCTGCTGCTGCTACTCGGGCTGTTTGCGTTCCGCAAGGAGAGCCTCGCGCTCTCGTCGATCCACGAGGTGCACGGCAAGAGCACGGGCTGCCGCTTCACGGAGCGCATGTTCGCCGATGGACACGGCCCGTTCGGCATCGGCGGACACTCGACGGTCTCTATAAACGCGACGATCCGCCCGCTGCACAACGGCGAGGTGTCTGACACGATCAGCGTGCACCGGCTGCGCGACTACTTTGACTTCGCGGTCGTCGTCGTGAGCTACTCGGACGCGGGCCGCTTCAAGGACGTTGACGAGCGCTCGATCTGCGCGCGTAACTTCTCGGACCCAGAGGATGGCAACCGCCGCGGCATGCTCTACGGCGAGTTCCACGCGATCGACGAGGACTCGGAGCTGCAGATCACCACGCGCTTCCACCCGCTGAAGAGCGGTCTGCAGGTCGTGCTCATAGTGCCCTGCTGGAAGCAGAAGAGCGAGTCGTTCGGCTACCCAGTGAGCACGACCGAGTTCACCACCTACCCGATGGTCGACCCGCTGCTGAGCATGGACGCGACGGTCTCGTTCCGCAACCCCTACGGCTACCTGCCGGCACTTCTCTACGGACTGTACCCGTTCAAGTGAGTGTGGGGTCAATTGTTTGTGTCGTCATGTATTGATTGCATGGAATGCGTACTTATCTATACTGACACGTGTGCTTGTTGTGCTTATGCCTGTCCTTATTGATACAGCGGCGTACTGTCGCTGCTGTACGGCTTTGTGGACATTTGCTTCATTCTGCTCATCAATCGATACCGGAAGAGCGCGATCGGCATGCAGTACTTCTTGCTGATCGTGCTGCTGCTTGCAACTGGTGCGTTCTTGATGACCGACTCAGTGAAGATGATGTACTTCATTGTGTAGAGCTCAGTACTTATTCTTGTGGGAGTTGTTTGTATGCAGGCGAGTCAGTCTCCTGGTTTTTCACGTACAAGATGCTCAACACGACCGGTCAGACCGTGTGCTGTCCGTACCCGCGCATGATCATCATCTCGACGATCGTGAAGATCCTGGCCGGCATGGTCGCGCGCGTCGTGACGACACTTATCTGCCTGGGCTACGGCGTCATTCGGCCACGCATCTCGTGGCCCGAGATCTTTGTGGTCTCGGGACTGGGCGTGTGCTACTTCGTCGCCGTCGGCTCCTTGGAGATCAGCCAGATCGTGAACCAGTCGGACGGGGACATGAAGCCGCCGGCAGTGTGGGAATTCCTCGTGATCGTGACGAACGTGTGCTTTGGCGGGTGGATTTTCACGTCGCTGGCGCTCACGCGCAAGAACCTCGCGGCATTTGGCCAGGTACGGGGTCTTCTGTGTGATGGCTATGTGGCTTTATTACGATGGTATGCTTACTCATCACGTGAATTTGGGATCTCAACTGTGACTATTGCTGTCTTGCAGAGCGCAAAGCTACGCATGTACACATGTCTGAACCACGTGCTGTTCGCCTACGTGCTGGTGTCGTTCTTCCTCATGGCGACTGAAGGTGCCGTGTACTCGGGCACGGTCCTCATGGATTGGCAGTGGATCTGGCTCATTTGGGCCGCGAACCGGCTGCTCATGTTCTCGATCCTCGTGGTCGTGACGATCATCTGGCGGCCGCGCAACAACAGCCTGCTGTACGCACAGATGGACCAGGTGCCCAGCCAGGAGCTCGACACGCCGAGTTCGAATGCGTTTGGCATTGAGCTTACGCGGCGGATCCCGTCAGCCGCAGATTTTTCGCAGTCGCCGCGACCGAAAGCCCATGCCACGCACACGACGATCCAGGAGTCGCTGTAGCCAAGCGAAGGCGGTTGTTTGGTGGCGAATTGTGTTGAAGTGTGGGCTGAAGGGGCAAGCAACATTATTGATTTGTATGTGAGTGGGATGCTGTGGATTGGCAGCATACTGTAGGAGCGTGAGTTGGTGGTGAATGGATGGCTCGAGATGTGATTTCTTTGATTAATGCAACTTTGATATTTATTGTTTTGCTGATTATCAACTAGACAGTGTTGACTTTGTACCTACTCTGACGAGAATGGATTCGTACGCGAATGCTCGAGAGCTCATTTCGGCAGAGCTTCGTGTCGAGCGCACTACTCTCGCGACCAGTGCTGCTTGGTGTGTTTGGTTTAATGGCGCTGGTGCTTATGAAGAGCGAGTTGAAGGAGAATGGCTACAGCACACACATAGCATCGAGTTGACGAAAGCGACTCTAATTCTGGCCGCTTGTGTCTGTGATCTGTGACCAGACAGACCTTCCGACCGACTGGCCTCAGCAGGTAAGATGGAGAGGCCAGCCTTGCTCGAAGCCACAGGTGGCACGCTCAGTGACGATCTATGAATAGCGGGCCAAGGGGAAACCCCGCGGCGGCATTGCATTGGGCGTGTGGATGATGTTAAAATTGGCGTCTCGCGATGCTAAGAATAACGCCACGCATCGCTTATGCCCGGATGAATTCACGATAAGGACGAAAAGACGACGAGCGCTCATAGACAACACAAACGTGGATGCACACTACCGTTCTCGGGTGAAGCGCTCTCTCCTTCCTAATCATTCGCACGCGGCGCCCATCGACGGCTTCTTGATACGACGAGCTCCAAGCCGCGAGCTTCAGCACCAGCAGGCACCAGGCCTTTCTCAATGAGATACACGGCATCAAGGTCTCCAGCGTAGACGATTTGATTGATTTGTCCAGCCGGACGGACCCCTCACTCGAGGAGATTGAGACAGAGACAACAACAATCTGAACGTGGTCGTCGACGTGCGGAGCTCCCTGGTCGCAAGCGCAAGGTGACGTTGGCGGACGACGAGCACTCTTTGATGGCCAAGGGACTAAGTCGCCAATCTGTTCATCCGATGGAAATGACCAAGAATGAGGACCAAGTCATAGCCACCGGAAGTGACCACGAAGACACCAACTACAACAGCAGCATGAGGCACGCGCGTGGTGGTGATGACAAGGTCGCTGAGTTCAGCAGCGGTGGCGCGCCTAGCGAGACGTCCGTGTCACTAGACACTGGCACCACTGGACTATACCATTTTCAAACCACAAGCGCGTCGTCGAGACCTAGCGCCGACGACAAGCCCAACGGCGCAGTGATACCAGCGGACGCGAGCGAATCGGAGAGCCCGCCGTGGAAAAGCAGCGGCGGCAGCGCGACCAACAGCAGCAGCACGCAGGCGCCGAAGGCACAAGGCCGGCGGCTCACATTCGCGGACGAGACGGGCGGCACATTAGCAGAAGTGAATTACTCGAATCGGACACATTACAGCAAGCAGACAGGGCCGAGCGCGCTGGGCGGGACCGACCGCGCGTGCTGCGTCATCAGCTGAGTCACACGAGACGCAGGCAAGGCGCAGTGGCGGCGCACGGAGCCCGCCATCCAATTTTGAGTTCTTCTCTCTCTCACTTTATTATAAACGCCCCATTGCTCCTCCTAATATAATAAGCGATACAAAAACTAGAAGCACTTCAACACCAAGAGCTCTTTTCATTTCCACGAAGAGCTCCGTGTGTTCTTGTGAAAATGGGGCTTGATGGCAAAACATTTGCGAGCGTCTTCATACCGCAAAGGCCATAGAGAAGAAACGAAGGGACAGAGACCGAGTCAACGACACAAACGGATGCCAAAGAATCAAACGCGGCTCAAGTCATCAAGTAAACAGGCGCTCCTTGATTCTTTGTGGTTTTAGCTCACAGCATAATTCCCCATAGTACTAGTATGACGAGATGATCAGATCTACTTGTTCGCCTTGGCGGCCTTGTGGCGCGCAATGCGGCGACCCACACCACGGTTCTTCTTGCCGCGGTTCTTGGCCTCCTTGATCTGCTTGCGCGACTTCTCGACCTTCTCGGCGAGACCCTGGCGCACGAGGCGGTACTTTGGCTCGAAGCGCTTGGCGTCGTTCACGGTGTCGTACACGAGCGCGAAGCCCGAGGACTTGCCGCCACCGAACGCGGTGCGGAAGCCGTACAGGAAGACGGTGTTGGCGTCCTTCACCTTGTACATCTATCATAACAAGCAACCACCACAGTAACAAAAGCAATGAGTTGAAGGTGCTCTTCGGGATCGCAGAGCGAAGGATGAATCCCGAATCGAAGCGAGGTCTGCTTGGCGTGTGTGCGAGAGCTCTCTCTCGATCTCCCGACCACCATCACCACAACCGCCATCACCCTGAATCACTGGAGCTGCTTCGTTGTCCGGAGGTGCTGCACCGATAAGCTATGACGAAGGCTTTCTGGTGTTTGTTTGGCGGCACCTGACTCATGTTCGCCACTCGGAAGCGCGTTGGCTGGAGTGCCTGGCTGTGCCTTCTGTCACCTGTGGTGTCGAACAGAGTCGAACGCTGAGACTGGAAAGCTTGTGGTAATCGAGGTGGTCTGGCAGGTGGGTGGGTGGTGGGGAGAGAGGGAGGGGAATCGCACACGACGCCAAGCAGCTTTCGCTTGCGACTCTCGTTCACTCGCTCGCTCCGCTGGGACCTGAATTACGACACTGGTGCGGAAAACGAACCTTGGAGATCTTCTCCTGGAGTTCAGCCTTTGGGACATTTGGGCGGCCAGGGTGGATCACCTCCACCAGCTATAGACACAACAAGCGACAGACAAACAGAGCCACACACAATCGTTAGAACACCATACACACTCGACTCGTAGCCATTTCACTCGCTATGGCTAGATCACGCCACGCCACACGCTGCTGCTGAGACTCAGTCGATAGTGTCGCCGTAATGAAGAGAGAGGGGCGCCTGTCAGCACCACCAATCGCTTGGGAAGGCGCTGCGACCATAAGGCCAATGGTACACATCGACGCTCGCCTCCATCTCTTCATGCACTCGATTCGATCGTCCGTCCATCATCCAGCCAGCGTGCGGGTGTCGTATCGCTCGCGCGTGCGTGCTGCTTCATATGCTGCTTACCATTTGGCGACGCGCCAAGAGCGGGTTGCGCAAGAACTTGCGCGTGCGCACCGTCACTGGAACCTTATCAGCCATAGTTTCTGTTGGTTTTGCTGCGAGAATGGCAAAGTTTCGGGAGCTCGGGAATGGAAAGCCCGATAGCCCCGCGCGCGCGCCGTGGCCGGCAGAACCAACCAATTTGCCAAAAAGACCCCAACACCACCCACCTCGCGGTGAACAACCGGTTTTGACACACAGCCAATCGTCGTGCAGTCCATCCATACCAGTACAATACCGGTTTTGAATTTAATTATAAACTCTCACAGGGAGAGTCATCCATACAAAGTGACTGGCACTTTTGTAAAAAATAGTGACATGCAGGCGCGAATTATTTGATGTGCATCAAAATCGCCAGATTTATCGGTGGACATCGTCTGATCTCTTCGACGCTTGTTGGTGTCACTAGGGTGGGTATAGAGACACGGATCAATGACGTGAAGCAACGTGATATCACTCGTTTCTTCACAACGTGCATTCGGTTATTGTTTTGCTGTGTGTATCTGTCTACTTTTTCCGCTCAGCTCCATATCATTCAATGGACAGTCTCCGTGAAAGCAAGACTTCCTACTCCTTCTTGTTGCTAAGCTTCGCGGCACGCGCCTCCGCCTTCTTCGCCGCGTTCACCTTCAGTCGCTCCTCCTCTTCCACCGCGCGCTTCGCGAGGTCGTCCAGAATCGACTGGCGGTACGCTGGGAAGCCACCGTCAAAGACCACCACGTCCTGGTCGCCGCACACCCAGAGCACGCACTCGGTCGTCTCAATGAGGCGGGCGTCGTGCGTCACAATCACCACTCCACCGTCGTACTCGCGGATCGCGTCACAGAGCGCGTCAATGGACTCGATATCCAGGTTGTTCGTCGGCTCATCGAGAATCAGAATGTGCGGACGCATGAGGATCAGCTCGGCGATCACGACACGCGCCTTCTGGCCACCGGAGAGCTGTCGGTTCTTGATCTCGTGCGCGTGGCCCTCGAGACCAACCTTGCCCAACAGGTTGCGCGCATCTTGGTACGTTTGGTCGTTGAACAGGCGGCGCAGGTACTCCACGGGCGTCTCGCCCATGGGCAGCTTGTCCACAAAGTGCTGGTTGTACACGCCAATGCGCACGCGCGGGTTTCGCCGCACCTCGCCTTCCGTCACGCGCACTTCACCCGTGATCATCTTCAGCAGCGTACTCTTGCCAACACCATTCGGACCTACAATGCACACGCGCGAACTCGTGTCGATACCAAAGTCCGAGTTCTTGAACAGGTACGGACCGTCGCCGTATCGGAAGCTTGCTTCGCGGACTTCGAGAATCGGCGGCGGCACTTGGGTCGTCTCGGGGAAGCTGAACTTGACAATGTACTCCTTTGGTCGCTCGAGCAGGCTCTGTGGCTCGGACGCCGTTGACGCATCCTCGGAAGTCAAAGCCTTGCCCTTTTGCGCACGCGCGCCAGGCTCGCGCTTCTTCTTGACGATCTCCGTAGCCTTCTTAGACGACTTACCAGAGGCCTTAAGGTTGCGCAGTTGCTTCTGCTGCTTCTCCCAGGCCTTCTCTGCCTGCTTGCGCTTCGTCTTCTCCAACTCGCGGAACATGTCGTAGTTACCCTTGTAGTGCACCAGCTTGCGGTTCTCCAGGTGCAACACTTCCGTGCACACGCTGTTGAGAAAGTCAGCGTCGTGGGACACCACGAGCAGCGTCTTCTTCCACTTCTGCAGGTAGTCGTCGAGCCAAATGACGGCGTTCAGGTCCAAGTGGTTCGTCGGCTCATCGAGCATGAGCAGCGTCGGCTCGACGTACAGCGCCTTCGCGAGCGAGATACGCATGCGCCAGCCACCGGAGAAGTCCTGAGTAGCCTTCTCCTGCATGTCCGGGTCGAACCCGAGACCGTGGAGGATGCGACGCGCGCGCGCCTCGGCGGCCGAGGCGTTCATGGTTGAGAGCTGCTCGTAGACCTCGTTCAGGCGGTCGTCCAACGCCGGGTCCTGCTTCGTCTCGAGCTCCGCGAGCAAGAACTTCTCCTCCTCAAGCAGCGCCCAGCGCTCGGCGTCGGCCTTGAGCACGGCGTCCACGGCGCGGGTCTCGTCGGCCTGCACTTCCTGCTCGACGTACAGGCAGTCGATCTTTGGCGGGATTTTGAGCTCGCCGAGCGCGATCATCTTGAGGATCGTCGTCTTGCCCTGTCCATTCGGGCCCACGAGGCCGTACTTGCCACCAGCGTTGATGTGGAGCGACGCGTTCTCAAAGAGCAGCTTGTTGTGCGCGTTGATCGTGAAGTTATCAATGTGGATGTCCGTGGCGTTTTCCCAGTTCGTGTCCTCCTGGAACGACTGCTGCGAGACCGAGAACTGCGAGCCGTCGAGCGGGTTCGCCGCGCGCTGGTACTCGTCTTCGCGGTCCACGCGCTCCTGTTCCTCCTTGAGCTTCTTGCGCTCCTTGTTGCTCAGACGCTTGCCGTCCTTCTTCTCCTTCTTTTCCTTCTTCTCCTTCTTCGTCGACTCGTCGTCTTCTTCATCGTCCTTCTCGGCGTCTTCGCCACGGAGCTCGAAGGGGAGTTTCGACTTCTTCTTTTTCTTCTTGTCCTTCTCCTTCTTCGCAGCGGCGTCCTCGTCCGCGTCCTCCTGATCGAAGAACAGATCCGTCGAGATCATCTTCTTCTTGCTCTTCTTCTTCTTCGTGTCGATCACTTCCGGCTCCGGCGCCTTCTCTTCTTCCTCTTCTTCCTTCTCAGCTTCAGCTTCTTCTTCGGCTTCGTCCTCTTCGTCGTCTGAAGGCACGAACGCCACCTTCTTGTTCTTCTTGTCCTTCTTCTTGTTCTTCTTGGAGCTCATGCTCGCCGCCACCTGCGCGTACGGGTCGTTCTCTTCTTCGTCCTCGTCCTCAACGACGACGGCCTCGGGCTCCTCGTCGCTGCTCTCGATCGCGAAGCGGTTCGCCGCCTTCTTGTCCTTCTTCTTGTTCTTCTTCTTGCTCACAGCCGACGCCACCTGCGCGTACGGATCGTTCTCGGCCTCGTCGTCCTCATCGCGAGCGGAGACCTGCGAGGCGCCTTCGACCTCCTCCTGCTTCTGCGCCTGCTTGGCCTTCATCTTCTCCTTCCGCTTCTCCTTCTTGTCTACTGCAGGCGGTGCCACGGCCTTCACGGCAGCCGCTGGAGCCCGATCGTCGTCGGACGAGTCGTCTCCGCGACGGCCTCCTTTCTTCTTTCCACGCGGCGGCATCCTTCTGTCCTCACAAGCTACGTCCGTGCGATGCAGATGTGCCCACGAATGCTCCGGTCTTCTGACAATGATGCGAGCGGAAATGGGAGCCATACAATCGAATGGGACAGGGAGTTCCCGAATAGTGGCTGGCTGTCCTGTTTAGGGACGTGCCTTTAGAATTTGGGTTGAACTTTTATTTGTCCCTACAAAAATCTATCTTAGGATCTATACTTTTTGGTGCTCCTAAAAATGGTAGTTTGGGTTTTATCTGGGGTTTAACATATTATTTTGAGTACGTTGCACAAGTACAACTTTAAAGCAAAAAATACAAAATTAGTTTGAAAAGGTTGCAGTAGCAAAAAGACGCTACTTCTTGTTTTCACTATGTCACCGTCTCCAGGAATCAGACCAAGCTCCAGGAGACAGCGGCATAGTAAAAACAAGAAGTAGCGTCTTTCAAGTTGCGCTTCGTAAAAGTAAAGCTGCTACAAAAGTTGGCGTAGCAGGCAGCAATTTGCGAGGGGGAAATGCGACCTGCAAAGCGGTAGCAAGCGCCCGCACTCGGTCCTGCAACAATAATGACGACAACACGAGAGCGTGTTAGTGTTGCTTTTAGCAACAATAAAGCAACCAGGAATAAATGAAAAATTCATTTATTGAAATATTCGCTTAGCGTTTATTCTACTCGATTAATTGCGAATCTGTCATGGCAAGCTCGATCATTCGGATAAATACGAATGATTTCAGCCAACTGCCCTTCACAGCTAAATACGAGGGGGAATTATTTGATAAAAGCACACCGCCATACTTTCCTGTTTGTGGTGCACTGCACGAAGCGATACGAGGACGCCGCCAGGTACGAACCTGCATGTGGGGTGACCGTGCTGCAGGAAACGCGCAGTGAACAAGCTAGAGGCGAAGCAGACTGACGCATTATCACTGAACATGTAACGTGGTAGCAGGTCGGCGAATTGCGGCTGGAGTTGCAGCAGAGTGAAGCGTCAGTGCCGAACACGTGACGTGGAAGCAGTTCGGCAGCGTGTGGCTGTAGTTGCAGCACTCAAAAAGCGCTGAAGCCATGGCTGGTAAGGACCTGCATTGATTCGATAAGAAGACACGCATGTGTTCACATCGTGTGCTTTGTGTGTGTCGTACTGTCAGGCCAAACAACCAAAATGAGGCGTTCTGTGAAGCCGAAAGCGCCTGTGAAAAAGCCTGCTCGGCAGCTCGAGCTCGCATCGATGTCCAGCGCCAGCTCCGGTAGCGAATCCGACTACAACGATGAGCAGCAGTCTCAAGACGAAAGCGACCACTTTCCACCAAAGCGACAGAGAAGCGCCGGGAAGAAGGCGCTTGCGGCGTCAAAGAAGCCATGCGTGTATACCAAACCAAATGGGCATCAGAGTGACGGCAGCAGCAGCGAGGAAGGCGCGGACCCGATAGATCGAGTGCCACGGCAGCGTAAGAGCAGCTCCTGGGAATACAGAGTTAATATTATCAAGTCAAGAACGCTCGTGGAGAACATCAAACCGGAATTCCCGTGTCGCCGTTTCCGGACGTGGGAAGACCTCAACGAAGTTTTGAAAGACTACCAGGCGGAGCACCATCTGCGCTTTCGAGTACGGACATCAATTCGAACGACGACACACAACAGGTATGTGCACCTGCGTGTTGATTGGGTTAATGTTGCTTTTGCTTAATAATGTTGCTTTTGTGTTGCTTCTGTTGTGTCGTGAAACAGCAAGCCCAACATCCAGCGTATCCCAAGTTCGTTCGAGTTCTACAAGCGAGACTTCCGATGCACTCACGGGGTGGTCCAACCTCCGAGAGGTTCAGGTCAGCGATCCCATTCTGTGCGCTTCACGGGCTGCACTGCACGCTTTTATGCGACTGTCGTCAATGTCGCCGCCGCTGGAGATCCAGCGTGCTGGGAAATACAGATCGAGAACGAGGTACGCATAGCAAAAGTCTTTTCCTCCGTCATTGTCATACAAAACTAACTCTAATGTGTGCTGTGATTGCAGACTCGTACACATAACCATCAAATCAACAAGGATATTTCCGACTCGTATTTCAGCATTAACCAAGTCGACCCTGGCTCTAAAGTACTTGAAGACGTTGCGAAAATGATCGATGCTCGTGCGAATACCAAGCACGTGAACGCTTATCTGTCGGACAAGCTCGGTATGACTTTGTTGTGATGAAGTGCTCAACATGTTCTTACTTTCTATGTGACATTGTGTGGTAGGTGTGAACATTTCTTCTCAGCAAGTGAGAAATCTGATCCGGAGGATGCACGGCAGACATTCCGCAGAAACGAGATTGAAGGACATTCTGCACGCGTTTGTCCAAGTCGAGGGAAACGAGGCCATGTTCATGCAGGATCAGATGGATATTACGTGCGGGATCGTGCTGCAATCGTCGATTCAGAAGCGGTGCTTTGATGAGTGGGGTGACTGTGTGGTCATGGATTGGACCCACGGCACAAACAACCTCGGCTTTCACATGGGTGAGTTCGGACTTGATCTGCAACACTAACATTAAATTGCTGTCCAAGCTCCTTATGTCAAAACTAACCAATCTTGCTCTGCTATGTTTGCTTAGGGAGCTTGCTCGTGACGAGCCCGTCTGGTCGAGGCATCCCAGTGCTGGATTTCATCGCACTCGACGAGAAAGCAACAACAATGACCAAGATTCTGGAGTTCTTCAAAGTGAAGAACAGCAATTGGAAAGGCATCAAGACTTTTATCATTGACAAGGATTACACCGAATGGCGAGTGCTGGAGCAGTGCTTTCCTGATGCGACCGTGCTGCTCTGCCAGTTTCATGCCATCACCTATTGGCGCAAGCTGCTGTCGAGGCAGAAGTACAATTTGAGGGTCAAGCAGCGCACGCAATGCGAGGATCTGTTTCGCGATATGATCTACTGGTAGGTGACGAATGCCAGTGCTCAACTCTCCTCATCATGTTGACTAATTGACGTATATTTTGTGTTGCTTACCAGTTCGACTGAACAATCTTTCGACGCATACTATGGCGTCTTCGCAGAGTACTGCAGCGTCACCTGCCCTGACATCCTGGAGTACTTCAACAAGAACTGGAGGTCGTGTCGAGAGATGTGGTCCAATTACGCCCGCAGCGCACATTTCTCAGCGGGCAACACGACCACAAACAGGATTGAAGCGAACTGGAACCAGCTGAAGATGCGACTTGGGCGCAAGCCAAGAATCGATCGAACAATAGCTGGGCTCCTGTGTCACCAAGTCGCAGTGCTGCGCCAGTTCTCGACTGTGTTGCGAACACATGCTACACGATCTCGTCAGCCGGATCAAGTCCCGGAATTCCTTCACCGTGTCGCAGCGAGATTAAGCGACTACACGCTGACAAAAGTCGTCCAGCAGTGGAACTGCTTTATGTCAACGATGGAAGAAAGATCATGCAGACGGCCGAATCCCGACAAGAAGTGGATTTGGGAGGTGTGCGCAAACTTTAAGACGTTCACGTGTGATGACATCGCATGGAGCTGCACGTGCATCTTCTACACCAGCACTCGGCTTCCGTGTCGCCACTTGATGGCAGTGGCAAAGGATGGTCATCGCTTCAAAGCTCTGCCCACCGCATCTGTGCACGACCGATGGTGCATGACTACTGCAGCAGCCACACTCCTGGACCCCATCCGAGAGGCGAACGAGAGCGTACTTCCTGTCATTGCGATAGCAAATGTGAAGCACTACGTCACGAGCGAAGGCGAACTGGGCATTGAAAATGCTAAAGCAACACTAAATGCTAAAGCAACCGAAGAGGCCGGAGCAACCGAGAGTGGGCACGCGAGCGTTTGTACGCGACTCAAGAAGCGGAGGTCGGTCGCGTTTGTTCGTCTGAGACGTCGAGAGCGATCGAACATGGTAGTGCTGTCATCTCCCGAACGGTACACGCTCGCCAATGCCATGGTCGAACCTCTTCTCGAGCACCTGTCCAGTCTGTCGAACATCAACTTCTACAAGGAGCTACAATTGTGGGGGAAGATTATCAAGGATGGACTTATGTGTCGCACGAGCACCAGTTCGGAAGAGACCACTTGCGACGACGAGGATGACAGCGACGGCCTCTTGGATTCGGTTCTGGCAATTGAAGAACTGGACGTGAACGAGACAATCAGCAAATTAGAGAAAGCTCAAGCGGATGCGGACGTGTTTCCCGATGACAACGATCGGGTCCTCAGTGTAGCGCACGCGCCGCGATCTGAATTGCAACTACCGACAATTGACATTTCGACGCAGTCCCAGACCACCCTGCTCGCCTCTCAGCCCGCGCCAGATGCGGCTGCTGTGTCTTCAAAGCCGACCGACGAGAGCAGCACGGGCCAGGTCGCAGTGAACAATGTCGAGCTTCTTCGAATGCCGTCTCCACAGCCAAGAAACACGACGAGACAAAGAGCAGGCGTGAAGAGGTCGTTTGCTGGTACACGAATGGCTGCCGTATCCGTCGCAAGCGACGTCACAGTGACTGTTGAAGAGATTGTGCACTGGGCGTCCAACACAGGCGGCTTGGAAACTGTCAAAGAAGCAATTGAAGCATACCCAGTGCGCATGACTGATCCATTCTTGGTGGCTCGACAACCAAAGTGCCATGTTGCGGAGGAGAGTCTGTCTGCCTGCGTGTACAACTTCGTCGTTCCAAGTGCGATGGTGAACAAAATGCAGAGCGTCCTTACAGCGGAGCGCAGCAAACAGGATCGAGCGAACCGACTGAAGCGGCGGCTTGCAAGAGCCTACCCTGCGCTTGAAGGTGACAATGACGGCAGCATGGTTGGTGTCGTGGTGTCTGTCGTGCCAGATCACGTGTCGTTCTCGAGGTATGTGCGAGATTTGTTGCTTTTAGGTTTATTGTTGCTTTTCACGAGTTAATGTTGCTTTTGTCGTGTTAACGTTGCTTTTGTTGTGTTAATGTTGCTTTTGTCCCATTACTGTTGCTTTACAGCCGAGCCGTGCATCAAATGATCGGCTTTTACGACGCCAAGAAAAAAGCAAGAGCGTGGTCTGAGGACATGAAGTGGTTGCACCAGGACTGGTCCAGATTCGACGACGTTCTTGCACCGGTGGTGGAACTCTTCTCGATGGAAACGCAGACAGCAGATCTGCTTGCGGCGAGACTACGGAAGCGACACCAAGAGTTAGCCGACAACGTCATCCAGCGGTTCAGCGTCGCGAGTCTCCGAACGCAGCTTGCGATGCGGATAAGTTCAACAGCCATCCGATTTCACGAAATTGTGGGCTACGTGGCAAGAGACCGAATGTTAAACGACGCTGTCATCCATTTCGTCTGCCAAGCCATCTCCGATTCGGTCCCGGGCAGTCTGTCTCTCTCTTCACATGTCTTCGGAGCTGGCTGGCCACCGAGTCCAACAACCAGCATGGGGGTGTTTGCAAGCATGTTGACAGTCCGGTTCGTCGTGCTTCCAGTCCACTTCTCGATTCTTCATTGGGGAGTGCTCATCGTCGAGCTTCGCTGTCCCAGTCTCATCACGGTTAATTTCTACGATCCGCTTGGAGTCGCGCAGTATCAAACCGCACTAGAGGACAAATGGGAAGAAGGCTTGCTACCTTACCTCACGCAATGGCATCGAGATTCCAGGGCAGGCTACGCGTTTCCTGTGATCGAGAAAAGAGTGCTGAGCGAGCCTGTGCAGTCTGACGGAACGAGCTGCGGCGTTTTTGTCATCGGCCAAGTGTACTCCACACTCCACAGTTCGACGGCGTTCACGATTCAGAAATCAGCGTCGAGAGACTACGTGCAGGTGATGCGACTGAGGATTTTATGGATGCTCATGTGCGCAACAGAGAGCGATCACGAGCACATCGGAAGTGATGAAAGAGACATGAACATCCACACTCGAGTGATGATGCAGCTAGTGAAAAGCAGAGGTTATTAATTTGTTGCTCTCGCGCTAATACATGTATTGATGCATTTCATGTCAGCTTATGGATGAAAGCTTTGTCGCGATTTATCTCTCGACTGTTTCTTTTTTCGCTAGCAAGTTGCAACATTGTTGGAGGAGAACAGAGAGCGAAAACACATAATCATCCTGGCCAGCTCTGCCGAGATCGGCGTTGACCACATACTCAATCGCTGATGCTCTGTCTTCTCGCACCTGAATCAGCAGGTCGCCATTCTTGTACAGCAGCTTGTTCAAGCTGTCGGACAGCTTCTCGAGCTTCGCCTCGAGGTGAGAGAGGTCCTGGATGCGCGATCGCATGAGGTCTCGCGCGAGTTTCTCGTGGTTCGCGGACTCTGCGCGTTGCACCGTTGTGTGACAGACGCATTGACAGTTAGCGCTGCAGCCGTCAGCAGATCTTTGATTGGCTTCCATCTTGCGACCAAGTGTCGGTCAGAGCTCCTTTGTGCGTATCAATCGAATGCTGGTCTGGAGCGGGTGGTGGCGCAGAGATCGTGGTAGTGGCGCTTGAAATAGGGTCGTGCAGCGTGCAGGGATGGCGCTGCAACTACTTGCAAGCTTGAGGCCACTAAGTCGTGTGTTTCGTGTTGCTGAAGGCTCGAAATCTCAAATGACATTGTTGTCCCTAATACTCAACATTCTGAGTGTTCCTAGTGTTCCTCATTGTTGAAAATGTCCCGAATAGTCCTCAATTGATGCGATTTGTCCCGTGATTAAGAGGTAATTTACCTTGGTAGTTGGAAAATAAAGCATTTTTCGACTGAATTTTTCATTTTATAGTAAATATTTTGTTATATAACAGTTATATTTTAATTTCTTGAACATCAGCGAAATGTAAAAAATATCTTCGATAGTTGCTTTTAGGTTAGTGTTGCTTTGTTAAGTGATAGATATCAATTATTGTTGCTTGTAACACGTTATTGTTGCTTTAAAAGTATCGTGTTGTCGTCATTAACGTTGCCAGAACGCGAGTCAGCAAGCGCCACCGTGTTGGCGCAGTGTCATTGCGGTGTGTGCATGAATCTGAAGCCAATCATCACTGACATCTTCTTGTATTGTTACGAGAGCGACGGAGTGTGCGTGACAACAAACTGGAGTGTTCATGAGAGGTTAGTTAACACTAAAAGAAACACACATACACACAAGTTAAACACAAAGCGTGACCTGACGCACCGTCTGATGCGCTCCACACGTGACCCGCGCCGCACGCACGGATGAAAGTGACTCGACTGGGAAGGGATAATACTCGTCGTCGCTCGAGCCGTTGCCCAGCTTCCCATCGCGTCCGCAGCCCCAGCAGTACAACTTGCCCTCGCCTACGATTCCCGCATCAGACATAACGGTCAGTCATATTGAAGTGCATGCATAAGGAAAGGGAATCGAGTGCTCACTCGTGACTGCCGCTGAGTGCTCTTCGCCGCACGAGACGTGCGTGACTTGGCTGTCAAATAGCGACACCACGGGCTCGGGGACGCTCACGAACTGGTAGCTGATCTGGCGCGCGCCGTCAAAGCCCGTCTCGAACACCTCTTCGTTCTCCGTGTCGCCCTGTGCCATCCAACCATCCATTCACAATGAGAGATCAGCACGTATGGATACTGGTTGAGAGATTGAGAGAATGCAAAACGTACGAGTCCGAGGCGTCCGTTCTGCCCGTAGCCCCACGCGTAGAGGTGTCCGAAGCCAGCGATGCCGATGCTGCCCAGTGTGTCTTCCAGGTCGACGCCCTTCAAGCTCGCTTTGATTTCTTCGCCAGCCTACGCAAAGTCACAGGTGTTCATGATATTCAGCACATTAAGTGACGCCCTGATGTCTTTGGGCTCGCTTTGAAGCTTCAGACCACTGACCTCGAACGGGACCATCACGACTGGGATCTTCACTCCCGTCGTCTCGACAGGTTTCTCAGATCCGCTAGCGAAAATGGTTTTCCGCAGCTACTCTCGACAATGTTGTGTGAATCAGTGACAAAGCTCAACAAAGTTTAGACACGGGCAAGAATGGCTCGTACCTGGACAGGAGCCTGGTCGATTCGATTCTGACCGATCACGACAGCCTTTGCACCGATCTTCTGCGCAGCGAGGATCTACAATGGTGCACAACCATGTCAGTGTCATAAATTGCAATCACCATGGCCGCAGACCCACCTGCTTGCCCAGGATGTCTTCCTTGTACGATAAGATCCCCCAGGGCTTACTGCCTCCATTGACAATATGATCCAGCAGCAGCTCGCCGTGGTGGCTCTTGCGCACCATGACGGTCGGGATCAAGAAATCGAACGTGTCGTCCTCGCAGGCCTCGAGCGCGAACGGGTCGGCCTCGAGAAAGTCAAAGACGACAATGACGGCGGCCGCCCCCGCTTCCTGGGCGTCCTTCACCTTCTCCACGAGCGAAACCATGATCATGTTGATCATCTCGCTCAGCTCCAGGTCGTCCGACTCGAAGCTAATGTCCTCCTGGTCGAACTCGAGCACGACGATCTTGCCCACGATCTCATCGGGTCGCACGTACAGTCGCAGACACCTGAGCTTCTCGGGGGAGTAGAATAGCTTGGTTCTCACGCCCGTCTCGGTCAGTTCTGGTCCGAAAGCTGCTGGGACACACGGGATTTCAATCAAAGACGAAGTGGAGCGCTCGATGAGCGAGATCCAGTGCCCCGTGGGTGTACCGCGGTCCAGGTACACGACTTTGCCCATGCAGCGCGACAGACTAGACTTGATGTGCGAGTCCGTGCGGTCGTACACCATGGTAGTGAGCGTCGCTGACGCACTCCAATCGGCACCTGAAGAAGATGATGTCGGCGATGGCCCTGAAGCGACTGAGGAGAATCCGCCGGAGATGCTTCGCGCGAGACTCACGGGCTGCGCGCCAAAGCGAGCGCACAACCCGAATGCCTTGACGACGATATCATCCTCTTTCTTCTTCTTCTCGACCGTCAGCGTGAACTCAACGCGTCCCGTTGTCGCTAGTGAATGCTCTTTGCCCGTGGCGATGCGGTCGACGTACAAGTTGCTGAGCTCCTGGTTCAGTTGCGGCGCAAAAGTGCTCTCCTGGACATCACCGCCTCGGCGATGCCACGCACCCCACTCGTAGACGCTTCGGTGGTCCCTCGTAACTGCACACGTGTGGTTCCCGCCAACTGCGATGCTGCCGATGGGCTCCTTTAGGTCGTCGATGCGTGTGGGCGTGTGCATGTACACGAAGCTGCTCCCGTGGATGTGCTCGTCGAGGAAGCCGACCTGGAAATTGTCCGTGTATCCAAGACCGAGCTGCCCGTCCGAGCCTTCCCCCCAGGCAAACACACTGCCGTCCTCGCACAGCGCCATTGTGAAGTAGTAGCCGCAGGCAACCTGGAGCACGCGCATTTCCTCAAAGAAGCTCTTGTCGAGCTGCAGCGGGAGGTCCACGCACGGGTAATCGCGGCCCGCGTGCTGGTCGAACTGCCGCTTGAAGATGTCGCTCGCGTCGGTCGTGAAGTCTCCGTGGCCCAGCTGGCCGAACCCACCGGAGCCCCAAGTGTAAAGCACGCCGCTCTCGCTGAGTCCCACCGAGTGGTGGTTACCTAATGCAACGTCCACAATGTTGACTTCCTCCAGGTCCTCCACGCGTGTCGGGGTCTTGCGGACGTGGCCGCTGAGCAACACATTCGGGATGCTACCTCCTGACGGTTGTCCTCCACCGCCTCCTGTTGCTGAGTCTCCGTGTTTCCAGATAAACCCGAACGAGCCGGGTGCGCCCGAGCCCCACGTGTAGATCTGGCCGTTAGACGTGACGGCGGACGCGTGCACGGGACTCACGGCCATGCTCACGACGCGCAGCTCGTTGTTCTTGAAGAACGCGGTTAGCAGTGGTGCAGTGAGCTGTCGTGATAAGTCCAGCAGCGGATGGCCCAGGTGACCGCGCGCATTGGACCCAAACGTGTACAGCGCGCCGTGGTGCGCGAACTTCTCGATCTTGATCTGCCGCATCGTGTCACGCTTCTTCTTGCGCGTCACCACGGCCTCTTGGATCTTCTGGGCCTGTAACATAGATAATGAGCCACTGGATCAAATCGCTACCAGAGTCATGAAGCGAGCGTACCGCCTGCGTGATCTCCTGCTCCATCTCGAGCTGCTGCTCGAAGCGCAGTTCGGACGCTATCCGCCGGCCGATCATGCCCCTGTAGCAGCGCTGGATCGTCACCACGGCCTCCTCTTCGTTCAGAAACTCCTTTTGCACGAAGCAGCGCATGAGGTTGACGATTTTGGGCGTCTGCTTGACCCACTGAATAAAGAGCTCGCGCGGCAGGTCTTGCTCCTCCTCGAGATCGCTGTGGCGAAAGCACTGGCGCGCGAGCTCGCCCACCTCGCTCATGGGGCAGAGCGACACGAAGCGCGGACCCAGGCCCTTGGTGATCTTGGACAGGCCGCGAATGACCGACTTGAGCAGGATGCAGAGCTCGTCGAGCGTGATCGCGCGCGAATCGTCAAAGTCAAAGATGTCGAAGACCGCGCCGAGCTTGTCGACCAGCGTGCCGTCCACGGACGCGACCGCGAGCGCCGTGAGGATCTCGAGGCCATTCACCACTGTACTTTGTTTCGTGTTCTGGAATGTGGCGAACCAGCTCGTGAGTAAATTGCGGAAGAGAGGGTTGCTGCGCAGCGCCAGTAGCTCAGCGAACTGCTCGAGCGAGAGGCAGAAGTTGAACGAGAGCTTGCGCAGCTTGCCCGAGAGGAACGCGATCTCGTCCAGGCCCCTATGTGTGTGTGTACGTATCAGAGAGACGAGTCGTAGGAGCTGCTCGTATCATCTCGATGAAGCTGTTGCAATGAGACGTACCATACTTGCGTGAGCAGCAAAAAGTGCGGCACGACGGCGGCGTCCTGCTCGCGGTAGTGCACGTGCGAGAAGCGGCCGCCCATCGCTCAAGTACCGACTCTACCTGTGTTCAGCAGTAGCAGCAAGCTGTAGTGAATCTGTATCAGAGCCCAGCACGGCGCAGCCCACGCACCCGCTCGTGGATGCAAATGGAAATGTGTCCATTTGTGAAGCGCTCGCGTCTTTTCAAGATTCGCAAACCGGAACTGGTACATTACCGGTATACTTGCATGCAATACCGGTACGTGTTTTTCTCCCTCAAGTGGGGCGGTCCACCCAGTGGACCACAAGCACACACTTGTGAAGAGCGCCACACGCACCATAAGGCAATAAATTCATGACGGACACCAGCGCCATGGGGGACGACACTGCCACTGCGCTCGCGACGATGACTGCTGCTGTGGCAGCGACGGTGACGACCCCGCCGCCCAGCGCGGACGCGTACCACCCTCACTCGCTCTCTCATCAGCAGCCGCAGTCGCCGGGGTTGCCGCTGCGCCGCTTCTCGGCGGGCAAAGGCAAAACGGGCCGCCAAAGCAGCAAGTTCGGCACCGTCAACTACTCGATCGACGAGATGCGCCGGCTGAACGAGAAGGTGCGCGCCGTGATGCCGATCGCCGGTGAGGACTGGCTGCACGTGGCGTACCAGTTCAACTACATGCGGCCCGAGTCGATCCCGTACCGCGAGGTCGAGAGTTTGAAGCGCAAGTTCAAGAAGATGTACTGTAGCCGTTCGTCGTCCGTGAGCGGCCGGCTGCCCGAGTACATCGAAGAGGCCAAGGAGCTGCGTCGACTCATCAACGTGCGCTCTGAGAAGGCACAGCTGGAGACCAGCGATACACACAGCGAAGTAGACGCGCACGACATGGCGACTGGACTGGGTGAACAATCACAGCAACAACAACAGCAACTGCAGCAGCAGCTAGCAAATGCGAAGGCAGAGTCGTTCGCGCCGCCCAGTCTGCTTGACACCTCTCACAACTCGGCAGTTAGTCAAAGTGGTAACTCGACCCCCGGTGACCAGCACATTCATGCTCAGACGGAAGATGCCGAGGCGTCCGAGACCTCTGCGCCAGTGAGTGCTGCCACTGATACTGTTGTCGACCCTCTCGCTGTAGACCAGCCAGTGACCCACCATGAGGAGCTGTCACAAGAGACGGCGGCGACGCTGCCTCAGCAGCAGCAGCAAGAGTCGCAGGAGTTACCAGTCAGTACTGCTGAGCAGTTTGCATCAGAAGCGGAGATCAACGACTCGCGCGTCATCGCGGGCAAACTGAGCGAGATGGAGGAGGAGTATCGCCGCGCAATGGCGACGACACGTCGTCCGTCGCAAGGCTTGGCGGAGATTGCGACGACTCTGGCTGCCTCTACCAACGGCCGGCAACCTAGCAACAGCGTAGCGACAGCATCAGCGGAAGACTCGCCGGACTCGACCTCAGGCATCATCTCGATGCTCAAGCACAGCATCGAGCGCAAGCGCCGCACGATGGAGGAGCAGATGCTGAGTGAGAGCGAGCGCGTGCGCAAGGAGCGCAAGAAGCGCAAGATGGAGCAGGTGCTGTTCTCGATCCACCAGGAGCAGCGCGAGCGCGAGCTGGCAAATGCGAGTCTGGAGGCGACGGCAGCGTCGATTCTCGGCGTGCCACATTCGGTAGGCGTACCCTCAACTGGAGCTACTGGTGTGGTATCAGCAGTGCAATCGTCATCCTCTCTAGGACCACAACCAGTGCAGATTCCAACTGAGCCATCGATCGGCGTGATGGAGATCGTGCTGCAGTACATGGTTGCCCAGCAAGCGGAGACTGCGCGGCGGCTCCAAGTGGAACAGGAGCAGCGCGAGCGCGACCAGCAGGCGAAAGAACTGCGACGACGCGAGAAAGAGCGGCTCAGGCGGCAGGAGCGGCGCGAGTTTATGCTCGTGATGGCTGCAGCGCTGGACGACAAGTTCCCGGTCTCGCTCAAGCACCTTCTGGACGGATCACCCGACGACGACGAGCTCGTGGAAGAGGAGCACAATGCTGTGGCTGAGGAACATGCGCAAGTGGCCCGAGACGCGGGCTCCGTGACTTCCGAGGAAGTCACGGAGCATATTGAGAGCGAACCGCAAGCCAGCGGCGAGCTGGTCGCTGGCAGCCACGAGAACGAGCCAACGCTGATTTGAATACACATGACTGTTTATTCAACGCAAGCTTTGTGGCAAACGGTGTCTATCTTCTTGGTCTTATTCACACTGGACAAACTGCATTCTCACGATACTGAGAGCTCACCACTTTGGACGGGACTGGTCTCTAAAAGTCTTGGTCAGAGTCCGAATTCGTCTCGGATCCCGAGCGCTCCGAGCCAGACCCCGAGCCGTCCGAGCCGCCACCCTCGGAGCCAGACTCGTCGTCGTTGTCGATCAGTTCCGCCGAGTCCGCGACGGACACCTGGTCCGAGTCCGAGCCGCTCTCGCCATCGTTGCCCAGGCTGCCGTCGCTCGAGCCGTCGTCGTCGTCGTCGCTGCCGCTTTCATCGGATCCGCTCTCGTCATCGGCCACTTTCTTCTTGGCACCCCCGCCTGCTGCTGCTGCGCCTGCTGTCCGCCCGCCACTCCCAGTGCCGTTCGACGCCCCACCTGTCTTGGCCTTCTGGTTGCTGTTGCTCGCTCGTCGTCCGCCATTGTTGGCACTAGCGTTCTTGGCTCCAGCAGCAGCACCAGCACCTTGGTTATTGTTGTCCATGGCATCCATGAGTGAGTTCTCGATCTGGTCCTCCTGCTCGCCGCGCAAGATCGCGAGCTCGTCATCGCGAAACTTCTTCTGCAACTTCTTGAGCGACCGGTCGTTCTCCGCGAGTTTCTTCATCTCGCGGCTGTTGTGCAGATCCAGCTCGCGCTGCAAGTAGTCGAGATTCCGGAACCGCTCGCAGTAAATCTACACACACGTAGGACGACAACGAATCAGTAAAGGAATCAACTTGTAGCTCAGTCGAAGATTGACTGGGTGGCAACGTACCGCATACTGCCGCTCGAGCTCTTTCTCCAGCTTCTCGTACTCGTCCATGAACGCCGGGCGCACGTGTTGAAGGCTCTTGAGCCGCTTCTCGCTCCGCTCGAGGTCGGTCTGCGCCTTCTTGATCTTGGACGACAGTGCCTTCTCCTCGGCCTCGAGCTCCTCGCACTGGCGATCCGTCATCTCGACGTTCTCCTGCGTGTTCTGCAAAATCTCCTTGATGCTGCGCTCGAGGTACTTCTGCTCGCTCGAGTTCTCGCTGTTGTTCGAAATCGCGTCGAGGAAGCGCAGCGCCTGCTGCCGCGAGTCGCGCACGTCGAGCTCGGCCTCGAGCAGGTCGTAGAGCTTCGCGCCGCTCTGCGTGATGTCTGACGAGAGCTGCCGCGTCGCCTTGGGGTCCTTCACGCGCGAGCCCAACAGACTCTTCACAGACACATCATCATCGTCGTCGTCCGCCTCGAGCTTCGCGACATCGATCCGCGACGCTTCGTAGAGCACGCGCGCTAATTTGATGAGCTCCTTGACCGCAAAGCCGTCGGCGGCGTAGAGCTTCTTCGGGTTGAGCCGAATGCGCGCCTTTGCGAGCACCTCGGATGCCACTTGCGTCAAGAACTCGATGCGGTCCTCCTCTGTGTCGATCTCCTCCGTCACGCTCGAGCTCGGGTCGTACTTCTTGACCATCCAGTAGAGCATGTCGGACACGAGCTCGAAGTTGGGCTTGCGGAAGTTCTCCATCGAGATGGGCCGCGGGTACCCGAGCGCGCGCATCATCTCCGTCAGGTTGCGCAGCTCGCGGAACGACATCGTTCGTTGGGCTCGCTTCTTATAAGCTCAGGTGGTGGGCGGGCTTTCTGTTTCTTTGTATGAGGAGGCTCAAGTGCGAACCAGCGGCGCCTGCGTCTTCTCAAAAGTCGGTTGTTGCAGTCGGAGTCTGGTGCGTCAAGCGGCGCGCCAGATGCCGTTTCATGCGTTTCTTGGACGCCGTCTCTCTTTCAAAAGGATGATTCGATAGCTCTTGGGTCGTGAAGTTGTCGCGCTATTGGTTCGTGCGCTTTGCCTGGTACCTCGCCAACATGGTCGCGTTGCCCGAGATGCCGCCCGTGTGCACGTACAGGAGTTCGCGCTTGGTATTGCTACGAGCGCACTCACTAGTGTTATCGCCATCACGACTGTTGGTAGATTGCTGTGCTGCATCTTCACCAAGAAGCAGTGCGAGTGTCACGTCGTCAAACATCGTGTGCCATGCGAAGCTGCCGTAGACCAGATCGAACGCAATGCCCGTTGCGTCCAGGAGCTCGTGGTACATCTCATACAGCGGCCACCACAGACGCCCAAAGCGCGACTTTCGCATTGGCGTCAAGATGTGCGGCAGCTGCAGCTTCGAGTTGCGCTGCAATGCGCGCAGGGATGCGTCCTTGTCTACCAGTTCCGCAAACTGTTGCTCGAGATACGCGGCGTCACCCACACATGGCACTGCGTACAGCGCCGCCGATGTAGGATCCAGATGCTGCGCCATGTAGAGCGCCGTGGTGCCCGTGCCGCAAGGCACAACCACGGAGAAGTACTTGCACGGGTCGTCGCAGCGCTCGTTTGTGATGTACCCATTGATCTCCTGCGCGAGCAGCGCGAGTCCCTGCTGCGCCTGATTGAATGCCGCACCCTGAGGGATATACACCGCTCGCTTGTCTCTCTTGTTGTTGTCTAAGTGCTGCTGGCTCAGCGTGGAGAAGTCTTTCGTGTGCGCCAGTGTCTGATAGAGCTCGGACGAGAGTTCGACGTGCTGCATGCCCAGCTCCACTGCCAACGCTAGGTTGCTCTGCTGTAGCGTTGTCGTCGTGGCAGACAGGTGTGCGACATTGCTGATCTGGGTTTCTTTTGCTGCCGATCGGCCTTGAAGCTGCAGTCCACGGCTGAAGTACGTGAACGGCACGCGCTTCGCATGGGCGAGCTGCGCAATCGCGAGCATCGCGTTGCTTTGCGTCCCACCAAAGCTGAAGAGGTGTGCATCTTGTAATAGTTGAACCAAAGAGCAGTAGTGCTGCAGTCAGTACATCGCAAACAAATCGCGAGGAGTCTTTATCATTTCTCACCTTTGTAAAAGGCGTCGTCCTGCGCCACAAACCAGTGCAGCTTGCGCATCTGCAGACGTCATATCACACCCGAATCATCAGTAGCAGCACGTGATACTCATACAAGGAGCAAAGCAAATAATACCGTGTACGCAGACGCACCTTATTACCAGCCAGGTGGAAGACGTCGTCACGCTTGACGTGCACGCACTGGCCGCGGAAGCACACGCGCGTCACGGGCGATGTCTTCTCTGCGTCGCTCTGCAAAAGTAGCGCGTGCTCTACCGCCGACGACGATGTCGATTGCGAACATGTCAAAGAAAGGTTTGGTCGCGGCATCCAGTGCTGAGCACCAGCGGCGCGAACGCCGCGAGCATTCGCGCGCAGCAGCATCGAAGGTGATTGATTTGATTTGATTGATGGGCATCACTTTTGTCTGAAAATTACAGTGTCATCTCGACTAATTACGCATATACAATTGACCCTTGGTACAAGATATGTTGTAGCATTGTGTCCCTTGTACGGAGAGTCAACTGCATCTCATCTAAGTATGCAAACATCTTCACAACTTATTTCAACCTTCGATATTTATCACCTAGCTACACTAGATTTTGTCTAAAGATGAAGTATATTTATCTGCTTACTCAAAATTAAAATACATTAAACGAAGTCAACCCAAAATGTACATGCTTTCGAAACAGCTTGCGCTCAGTATGCTTCTTGGAACGCTGAAACGATTCCCACGAGATAATTACAACCCAAAATTGCACATTGGCCAAAATTGTTCGTCGCTTTTTGAGCCATTATATTAGACAAAACCGCCCTCGTTAAAGTCTGGCTCTGGGGTTTCATCGGAAAGCGTCACGAAGGCAGAAGGAAGTCACAAAGCGCTCGACGCCGCGGAGAAGAGGCGGAAGAACCATGCGGCGCCTCAGCTCCCGACGTACGTGCATCCACACATGTATGCGCTGCTGCTCACTAGTGTGTGTGCTTGAGACTGACGCTGGTGCTCGTACGTGTGTGTCTCGCTCTCTCTCTCTTTGTGTACGCGTGCTTGCTTGGCTTACGCAGCGGGGAAGAATTTTTCCATGAAGAGCGAGGACGACATGGAGGAGCTCATGCAAACGCTCGTGGCGCAGATCCAGCTCAAGCTCAAGAACGAGCTCAACCTGCGCGAGATCTTCATCCCGAACTCCAAGGCCGAGGCGCGCTGCAACATCTTCGTCTCGTCCAACTACGCCACGTGCCCCAAGCTCTGCGTCTTCATGCAGCCTGGACCAGGTGGGCTTGCTTGATTATCATTCTTTTGAACTCGTTCAACTCAGAGCATGTCTCATCGTTTTTACTTCGACTTCGCAGGCATGCAGCCGGGCATCTGGAGCCGCACAATCCACCCGAAGACAGGCTTCCAGGGCTCGATGATCCCGTACTTGAAGACTGCGATCCAGGGCGGCTACGGCGTCGTGATCCTCAACCCAAGCACGAACTCGGCGATCATCAACGGTCACCGCGCCAAGATCCTGCACTCGTCGACGCCCGAGGACCACGTGTCGTACGTGTGGAAGAACTACATCATGCCGAATGCCGCGCAGGAGATCAGCTTCATCGTGCACGACACGGCGGGTATCCTGCTCAAGACTTTCCTCGGCACGCTCGCGTCGAAAGATGAGGTGCCATTACTTGACTCTGCATACCGACAGCGGCACATTGACGGTGGGTTGGTTACAGGGGACTGACAAGCACTGGTGAATTCGTGCTCGCTATTGGTTTATTTGTAAATGTGTTAGCGTCGCATCGGCGGCATCGCATTCATCGAGTCGGCGCATCAGATCAGCTCGGGGGATACGAACAACGTCCGCCACTTGTTGCGCGAGAAGGCGGTGAACTTTGAAGCGTCGACCGAGCCCATGTTCGCTGTGATCGGGTCCTCGAAGGCGCGTCTCGGCTGCGTGTCGCTCTCCGTGGGGCGAACCTCGGGCGAAGCCAACAACCGAGAGTGGACCGTGCACTCGGTACAGACGTCAGCGTTTGTGTTCCTGCAGTCCATCATGAACGGCATCGAGGAATCGCTGCACGCGATCCGCGCTACGTTCCCGAACAAGCTCGTCGTCACGATCAACCGCGCGCGACTGACGGGCCAGCCGTACAACAACCCGTTCGCTGTGATCCATTGTGTGGGGCAGAAGAAAGAGACGGTCGGCAGCCACAAGCACACGATGGATCCGGAGTGGAACCAGACGTTCTCGTTTCCCGTGACGTCGAGCGAAGAGACTGTCGTCGTGATGGTGAAGGACCGCTCGTTCCCAATGAACTCGACGCTCGGCCAAGTTGTCATCAGTATGAGCGAGGTCGGACTCAATCGAGCAGAGCGCCGGTGGTTTGCGCTCCGGGACGAGAAGGTGACAACTCTGCACGGCAACGGCGAAGTGGAGCTGACGCTCGAGTGGGTGCACGACACGTTTGTAGCTCGTTCGGACTCGGTGATGCGCGAGAACCGCACAATCAACCGGACTGAGCTCAGCAACTCGAGCCGAGGCCGGAACAACGGGACGGCGAATGGCGAAGAAGGATGCTACATGTGCAAGAAACCATTCGTGCTGCACCGCAAGCGCTACTGTCGCATGTGCTTGCGACTCGTGTGCACGTCGTGTTCGGAGCGCCTGTTCCTGCCCGGCTTCAGTGAGCCGAAGCGTGTGTGCTCAGGCTGCTGCGACTTGCAGATGATGCTCCACAACAAGATGCCGCGCATGGGACCCGCTGCGATGGGCCACCTCGGCCACGCAGGACCCACACCTCGACAGCAACAACAACAGGTGCCTTCGGAGGAGAAGCTCGCTGAGTACAACCAGCGCATGGAAGCGATGCGCCAGCGGGAGCTTGCAAAGGAAGCAGAGAAGCGACCGCTGGCCATTGAGGACTTTGACTTGATGAAGGTCGTCGGTCGTGGTGCGTTTGGCAAAGTGCTGCTTGTTCGCAAGAAAGATGGCAAGAACGCTGGCCATATTTATGCGATGAAGATCCTCGTGAAGGCGCACATTGTCAAGAACGACCAGATTGAGAACACCAAGGCGGAGCAGCACATTCTGAAGGAGATCAACCACCCGTATATCGTGCGTCTGCGTTACGCGTTCCAGAATTCCGAGAAGCTCTACTTGATCATGGATTACTACCCTGGCGGCTCCATGTTCTATCACCTGCGCAAGTCGAAGCGCTTCACGGAAGAACGCACGCGACTGTACATGGCGCAGTTGCTCATGGCATTGATGCACCTTCACAGCAAGCAGATCGCGTACCGCGACTTGAAACTGGAGAACATTCTGATGGACCCGAAGGGCCACATCGCGCTGACTGATTTCGGTCTTTCAAAGGAAGGTCAGGTCATCGAAGGAGCGATTCGCGCGTCGCAGGCGGACTCGGGGATGAAAACGATCTGTGGCACTGCGGAGTACATGGCTCCTGAGTTGCTGCGCCACCAGCCGTACGGCAAAGTGGTGGACTGGTGGAGCTACGGCATCCTGCTCTTCGAGATGCTGACGGGCAGAACGCCGTTTGTGGACCGCAACCGTCGGCAGATGTTCAAGAACATCATGCAGGCTGAAGTGATCTATCCGTCACACATCTCACCCGTCGCGCGCTCGCTGATCTCCAAGTTGCTGAATCGAGACCCTGCGCGTCGTCTTGGTGGAGGGCCGAATGGCGGACGCGATATCATGGCGCATCCGTTCTACGAGTCCATCGACTGGGACAAGCTGCTGCGCAAGGAGATCGTGCCGCCGTTTGTGCCGGACGTGTCCAGCGTCGACGACATTACGAACGTGCCGGAGATGTTCCAGAACATGGCGGCGGTGGACTCGCCCGTGAACAAGAAGAACGGCGAGGGCCACCACTTCGAAGACTTTTCGTACCAGGAGGAGACGATGATCCGGTCGTGAGGGAGAGGCAGACGTGTGGCGTTGCTGTTGTACTCTTGATTTATCACGCGGTGTTTTGTTTTGTACTGATGAAGAAAAATAAGGAGACCTGGCCTGGAAGCTCTACGACCTCCGGTGTTGATCAACGCTCGCCACTCAGATCATCATTTTCCTGGGGTACGGATGTGCTGTATCTGAACGAGAACGGAGGGCGATCTGTGAGAAGACGAGCGCTGCATACGCTGTATAAACTACTTTAAGTATGTATTTCACCTTGGTAGCAGTGTCTACTTTGCTGTGCCTTCACGAGTCTTTGCATCTCTACTCTTCCTTGACTCGCTTCACGTGGCTTTCGCTTGAAGGCGAACTATCAGCTGCATTGTCTTCTTGGCTGCGATGGCGTTTGTGAGACGGAGGGAAGCTAGGACCAATGACCACACTCTCCACGACATCTTCCGCAACTGCCGTCCGTTCTTCTACTTTCCTTTGCAAATGCAGAGGCAGTTGCGGCCCGATGGACTCATTCTTCTGGGGCACACCAGCGGCTTCATTGCTCTCTTCGCTGCAATGACGTTTGCGGAATGAAGGGAAACTGGGTCCGATGACGACCACTGCCTCGTCGACATCTTCAGTAGTTGTCACATTTTCTTCTTTGGACTCTTCTTCTGCTGTCATTTGGAGATGCGGAGGAAGTTGCGGGCCGATGGACGCTTTCATCGTCTTTGTCGTAGGGGACGTTGTCACTTTCGTCCTGTTACTGTCGCTTGAAGGCGGCAGCGACGGACCCTGCGGACCACGCACAGCAGCTCCAATGGCACTCTTTCCCTTGCTGACAGTGGCAGCACGACGCAACTTCTGACCGTACTCTTGCAGCTGGCGGCGGAAACTGGCGTTCGGGTTTGCCACTGGGCGTTTCTCCGAGACGAACTGTAGCGCTTCGTCGAAGCTCATGTTCTTGATCTTCATGAGGTACGCGACGACCATGGATGTGGAGCGGCTCACGCCTTTGCTGCAGTGCACGAGGATGCGGCCTGTGGTTGGCGGTTCAAGGGGGTATCAGATGCAAAAATGTGACACCGGTGCTTCAACACAATTAGCCCCGAGTTGGCATCCGCTCATGAAGACAAAGAGAGTCGCTTACCATAGTACTTTGCTTGATCCATGAACGCAACGCAGCCTTCCAGCACGCCCGAGATGTCTTCCGCCTTGTTGTCAAAGATCGGGCATCTTCGGTACCTTTGCGCATTCGACACGAAAGGCACGTAAGTGTGGGTTTATGTAAGGTGAATAGTGGTCAAACGGCCAAACGAGCTGCGTAGACGTACGTGAGGCTCTTGTCTTTCTCAAAGAAGTTGGGGACGCCCGCGGCTGGATCGACGGTCTTGGGCGGCGTCACCTGTGCTTTTGCATCACGATAGAGTGCAGATATGCGTCACGCCATTCAAACACACAGCCATTGAGTTCCGTTCCACAGTAACGCAACGCAAAAAGCGTGACGGAGGCGCAGCGGTGTGCTCAGACGGGCAAAGAAATAACAGCGGATGCTTCACGCTCCACACAACGTACATTGAGGATGTGCGTGATCTTCAGTCGCTGGAGCAGCTCCCTGTCGCGCGCGTGGACCTTGGAACCGAGGAAGAGGTGCGCCAGGATCAGCGTCGGCTCAGCGTCGGACTCCATCTCATGAAGCACGGATTTGTTTTTCGCAGCAGCACGCCAAACAAGTGTGGGTTTGATAATTGTTATATAACACATTGCTTTATTTTGTCGAAAGAACCCTTTTGTGTTGAGTTTGTTATCCAAAAGCGCCATACTGAGGTGACGTTGCTTCTCTCAGCCGCGCCAATTTGAAAGCGCCAGCAAGAGAAGAAACGGCGACAGAGCGAACGAGATGGAGGCGTCACCCGCATCCTTGCTGCACCGCCGCTCGAGCAGCAATAGCAGCGCAGGCTTCCAGTCAAGTCACGCGAGCCCCCTTCATGCCGCCACTTCTGGGCTGTCGTCGTCTTCGTCGTCGATGGGGCTAACGGGCAAGCAGGAGCAGACGTCGGTCGACGCGTGGATCGTGCAGAAGCTCAAGCACGAGTGGAGTTCGTGCGAGTTTGGCGGCATGCTCACGAAGGAGAAGCTGTCGGATGCCGTCCTGGGCTTTCGCCACCTGGACACGCCCATTAAGGTACGACCCCCCCTGCTGTTTTACACGCGGTATTGCGTTATGCGATGCTTGTTTGCTAGCACGGTTGACGTAAATGTGTATTGCCATTTTGAAAGGTGCGCTTCCTGCTGAGTTTCCTGAGCATGCGACGCGAGGACGTCGAGGAGAGCAAGTTCTCGATCGTCGAGATCATCGACGCGGCTGAGCACGACTCGGAAGAGGTGCGTTGTCCTTCCCCTTATTGACTGTGCTCCCAGTTGAACCGTATAGTCTCCTTATTTTCTAACCTGCTGTTCCTTTTGATTGCATCACAGTGGGTCAAGGTTAGCGCGGGTATCGTGAAGCAGTACATTTTCATGTCCGAGGACGGGTCGGACAGCGGCGCCACGTTCTTCCACGAGCAAATCGCCAAGACGTCGGCGAAAGTGATTGAAGCTGTCAACTCGCCGCCGTCGGAGAACACGAGCGACTGGGGCTTCGAGGATTTCTTTTGCCACGAGAACGCGTTCCTGAACCCGTCGGTGCGGCCTGAGATGCCTGTGTCGGCGGTCAAGCACTTCACGGTCGTGGAGGCGTCGAACGGCAAGAAAGCTGTGGCCCATGACGGTACGCAAGTCCATCTGGTTTTCGGTTTGGTGGACGATGCATTTTGATATGAAACTGTTGTATGTTTGTAATGGTTTCCATTTAAGCAGAGAAGAGCTCGGAGCGCAAACCAGCGCTCCACCGTCCACAGATGGCGCGGCCAGTGCTTCACCAATCGTCGTCATCGAATGCGCCGACTCGCTTGACGCCGACGACTTCCAAGCCACCGCCCCCGCCTAAGAAGAACATGACAGAGCTCTCTGAGATCCGTCGTAAGGCGGACGCAGGGCGCTTCAAGCGCCACCGCAGCCGCATTTCGATGATCGACATCGACGAAGTCAAGCAGATCGAGTCGGAGAAGGCGCAGAAGGCGGAAGAGCGCAAGAAGCAGAAAGTGGTGTCCAAAGAGAAGCCCGTGGTGGGTGCCGGTCAGGCTGCTGATAAGAACGGCACACAAGACGGAGCTGATGCCAATGGCGACGATGGACACGACGAGTCGTCGCAGAACGCGCCTCACTCAGCGACGGAGACTTACTCGCAGCAAGACGAAGACGACGACGACCACGAAGACTCTCACCACCATGTCCACCATCAGGACGATGAGGATGAGCATGACGACCACCACGGTGGCGCTATGCATCACCATCACCACCATGGCGCCGGCAGCGATGAAGAGCAGCGCAGCGAGTACATTCCAGACGGTACGCAGGCGCTGCTGAACGCGGCGTTCCATTCTACAAAGGATATCATGACCGAGGTTGTGAGTCAGCAGCAGAGTCTGCACAACCAGCAGCACCATCACCAGTACCAGCAGCAGCAGCACTACGAGCAAGAGGAGCAGCAGCACTACCATCGCGGTTTTGAGCCAGAAGACGCAAACCAGCACCTTCCGTACGCGTATGGCGGCTTCAACCCAAGTTATGCACCGCAATTCGCTGACCCGAGCCACGCCCACCACCAGCAGCAACTCCATCAGCCGCAGTACCACCACCAGCTACAGCCACCGCAGCACCAGTACCAGCAGCACCAAGTTCAGCACCAGTACGGCTTTCTGGACGACCAGCAGCAACAACAACAGCAGCCTGCGCCATCTCGCTTGCCTGGTTTCGACGGTGTGCAGCACAATGTGAACCAGGGTGGCAACTACATGGATGGGCCTGAGTACTGGAGATGATCAGGAAAGGAGTACGTGAAATGCATGTTACTTTGTGACTCTCTCGTTGATGTATTCAAAATCGCAGATAGTAATGGAACGCATGGATGTATGGGAACCCGCCGACGTTGCGCTCGCAGTCGTTGTGCAAATAGCCCTCCGGGATGGTGAAGTCTTCGACGCTCTGTGGACCCACCTGGATGTTTTCGAGGTCGTACGTCAGCAACATCGTGGGCAGCTCACCGACAAAGTTCTCCTCAGTGAGGCGTATTGGGACTGTTGTAATGTGAAACCAACAAGCATCAGCGATGAGAGTGCGACTGCTGAGGATTGAACGCCACGGAAAAGCCTACGCACCATGAGAGTGGAGGTCGCTGTAGACGTGGACGCGGACGTTCGAGTACGAGTGCATCCAGTGCTCGCACACGATGCCTTTCACGTACTCGACTCCCTATAGTATACGCACGCAAACATAAAGGTCCGTGAACTTTGTGATGACTGGGTGAGCGGGCTGAGCTACAGATTGGTACCAGGAACTGCTGTGAAAACGGGATCTTGGGAACTGGCATTTGCTCGCCTGAGACAAAACACACACGATCGCACAAACACAACAAGCGTTAGATGTGAACCTCACGCGAAGCACCAAGACATCTGCATTTTGAATGCAACCATACCGAGGTAGGCGCGCTCGCACTTCTTGTACTGGCCGTGCTTGACCATGTACTCGCACTTCTGGTCGTAGCGGCGCACGTAGGTCTTGTTGGTCTCGTAGCCGTGCAGCATCTCGGCCTTGGCGATCTGCTGCTCATAGTCGTACTGGATCTTCATGAGACGCACGGACGGCGGGTACGTCTGGCGCGGATCCGTCAAGTGTGAGACGATTGACACGTCGGCGCTGAACTGCGTCGGCAGCACTGGCGGTAGGCGGCCGGTGCTGCCTCCCACGGCCTCGATAGCAGGGGATGATGTCGCGATCGCGAGCACTAAGAGTGTCGCCAGCTGCAGGAGCATCGTCGTCATCGTCGCGTCTCTCTCTATGTATTGCTAGAATGCTGCAAGATGCGTAGTATGAGGGCGTGCCAGCGAGCCGCAAAGAATCTATGGAAGCACATGTATCCAAGTCAGAGCGATCTTTCCTTTGATGGTTGTCAAAAGTCGTTTGTGTCGTGTCATTCTTCTTCGATTAGTGACATTTTCTAGTGCCCACCCTTCTTGCTTCAAAAATACTTCTGGATGATCTCGAGCAAACCGTTCGGGTTGTCGATGTGCACCCAGTGACCCGACTTGACGAGCAAGTGGCTGAACACCTGCTCGCCCTCAAGGTCCTCGAGGTCCTCGAGGATCTGCGGGGTCCACATCGAGTTCTTCTCGGCGTGCACGAAGTGGATCTGCACGTTGTCGTCAACACCTCCTTCGCGGACAACGGGCCAGAGATCAGTCGCAAGGAACGCCTGGAAGAGCTCTTCGATCACGGGCACGTCCATTTTCCACTCGTACTGCTCTGGCTGGTTGCTGATAAGACGCAGGTTCGTGGTCAGCCACTGCGCTTCGCCGAGACCGATGCCCTTCGCAGTCAAATCCTTGATCAGCTGTGACTTGGAGTGGATCGGCAGTGGGATTTCCTTGAGCCGCGGAAGCACGTTCTCGATCGAAGCAGTGAGTTTGCGGTTCTTGTAATCCGTTTCACCGGTGCCAGGGAGCGAGTCCAGCACCCAGACCTGGCTTGGGGACTTGCGCGACTGCTTGCGGCACGTCTCTAGGTACTGTAACGCGACTTTGCCACCAAACGAGTGACCGAATACAGCATCCGCCTCGACACCAAGCTCATCTGCAAGCTTGCTGGATTGCAATAGACATAGTGAGGATTCGTGAGCTTCACAACTCGAATGCATGGGGTGATGTAGGAAAGTTTACGTACATGACGTCGTTCGCACATGCCTCAATGGTGTGTGGCGCGGATAACGATGGCGAATCGCCGTGGCCTGCAAACAACAGCGCGGTGAGCCTATGTAGTACCTTTAAACATTATTTTTCATCGCTAACACCGATGACAAGATGCTCAAAACGTACCTCGGTGGTCAAGCGCAACAAACCTCCAGTCTGGGTTCGCAGCAGCAAGTCTACAGATGAAATACACCACGTTTTTAGTCACCAGCAGGTCAATTGACGAACAAAGCGTGCGCAGTCGTACTCACCTCATTGAGAATGTTCGCCAGTTGAGCTTGTTGCCTGTACAGACACGCAATGAGCAGCCGCGAAAAACAACATGCAGCCCGCAATGCGTGGTCTCGATTTGGCAGCGAGCTCATCAAACACCAATGAACAAATCCACGTACCGAGGATACCGTGCATCACTAGCGCCGTCTTGGTTGGCGTGACGCCGCTCGAGGTGTCTTCAAAGACGCGATACGCGAGCGAGCTTTGCATGCGCGCGACAGTGCCATTGGGTCTACTGACACAAGAGCCATCAGCGAATGAACACGTGAGCGACCACCACTCGACAAAGTACAGCTCTACATTCATTATATTCACCTGCGAAGCATTGCCATTGCGGCGGGCGACCAAGCGCCTCGCGCGCCGATCCTCATGCTCATGACGTCGCTCTGCGTTGAGCACTTCCGCTTTGTCTCATCTCAACCGCAAACGAGGGAGCGTGTCACACAGGCGACGTGGCACCTTGGTGTTTCATCAGTGGCCGAAAATAGATTTAACTCTACTATTCCAGCCAATAGAATTACGTAAAATGCCTTAATCCAGCCAATCAACGTGCCTTTTCATTTGAAAAGGAAACTGCACATCAACCGCCGCGCCGCTTCATCGAGTGCGGGCTTCAACAACTTGCCAATGCATGCTGCAACGGCAACACTAATGTGGGAGGTTATCCATACACCCGCTTCTCGCCCTTGCCGCTTCACCCTTCTGCGCATCAAAGACACCACTGCGCGAGACCTCTCCAGACGTGCGTGCACAGCACCGTGAGCGATGACCGCGGCGCTGCAAGAACACCGACGACACTCACCTCCGCTGCAGCGAGTACTCCTGCTGCTCGTCTCTCTCTATGTACGCGGCGTTCATTTGAGCATCTTTGCTTGCATCTGACAACGTTGTACTGATAACGAGACACTTTCATGCGGGCTTCTTGTTGCTGTTCGTTGTTTGATAGAATGGCGTGATGTCGGCGCACGCAGCGAGCTTTGCGCCAAACCACTTCCTCGGTACGTGCCTCGACCAGGCGTGGGTCGCGCGCGTGGAGGCTCAGCTCGGCATCTCCGCATTGGCTAGAGACTCGGCGGGCAGACTTGTGAACCCACATTTGCACGCCGCGCTCTCGACGCCTCGCTTCTTGGTGGGTGAACCATAGAGAGCTACTGTGGCGATTCTCTCGTGATGCTGCTCACACCCCACACACACACACGATTGTTTGCAACAGATCACCGACCCGCGCACTGCTGTTCCCATGTCGAAGCTCTACCAGAGTGACTGCATGCAGCCCGACTCGATCTTCTACGGCGTCGGAGCCACACTTGATGCAAACGGAAAGGTGGCGGACCCCGGTCGAGTGAACCGCACGCTCATCCTGGAGCTGAAAGGCTGGGCGTCTCAGCAGCTGACAACAATGGTATTCTCGATTATCGCGCAAGAACTAGTACGTGTTGCTGTTTTTGCACCTGTCATCTTGTAAAGTAGTCATCACGCAGTACACTCACACCGTGTCATCCTGATACTGTTGGAGCAGTTCGGTTATGAGATTTCGTTCTTCCAGACGACGGACGCATCGAAGATGGCCGAGCGCATGTCGACTACGGACACGGGAGTTTGCTCCCCTATTCATGTGAACATGGAGGTCTGGGTCGATCAGGCACTTATTGCTACTGCCCAAAAGCTCTCGAACGATGTGTACAGTCTGGGGAGCGTGGGATACGATGGCCGCTCGGGCGCGTACACGACCACAAAGTTCATCCAAGACGGGCTCGACAGCACCAAATCCAGCCCAACGTTCGGTGCAGACTACTGGAGATCCTACAAAGACAGCGAGAATTTGATCAAGAGCTTGCCGATCTCTGTGCTAAAACAGAATCCCAAGTACTACCCGCCAGCAGAGTCCGGCTGCGCTGACAATAGCCTCGGCTGCTTAAATTCGTGTTCCAAGACTGAAGCATGTACAACTCGAGAAGCACAAGGGAAGGAATGTTTGGTCGTCATCATGATGTACGACTATTACGACGTGGCGTACATGCAAGCAGTATTCGCAAACAACGAGATCCCAGCGTACTTCTGCTTTCTCGGCTACGACGGCGCAGAGAGCTACGTGCTTGAAGCGCAGAAAAGTGGGAAGCCCGTGCTGTTTTACCACTACGAACCCGATCCATTCCATTTTCAGTATCCAGGAGCCTTCGAGCGTGTCTTACTCCCGCGATCGACACCAGCACGAACGAACATGACGACAAACAACTTTGGTGAGTATGGCTACGGGATGAAGACCGACAACCCGGTCCGCGTCGACTTCCCGTCCGTGTCGCTCGAAAAATACGCTTCGAGTTTGCTGCAAGACTTTCAGCCTGTCGAAGGTTCGCTTTCGCGCGTGTCGATTGGAGAATATGATTTCAACCAGCTGATGAAAACCTACGTCAACGTCACGAGCGGCAGTACATCCTTCGATAATCCAGAGTTCACTGCTGCCTGCACGTGGATGAAGGACAATTATCCGGTGTGGAGTCTGTGGCTTGGCCGACTCCCAGTGTGCAGTATGTACACCCATGTGACCCAAGCGATAGTTGGTTGTGATTCACCGAACTCGACAGTGTTTCCTCGACAGGGTGTTTTCAAGTGGAAGATTCCGAATCCAAAGGACAGTTCGCGCCCGTACAACTGTGATGGCGGGCTTCTCGCGCTTCCAGCTCCGATTATCACGAGTCGATCCTGCGAATGGCTGAAAAGCAATGCTCTCATTTGGATATTTTGGGCAACAGCGAAGCCTGCGTGTGACTCAACGTTCGTGAAGTACAACGTCTCGGGCTGTGATCGTCCAGGCTCAAAGCGCGAAGTGCAGTATTACTGGCAGATCGAGGACCCGAAGAACGCGTCGCTGTCAGCCGAGTGCAGAGGTGGGGTTGGTCTGCACAAATCATTGCTACTCGATTGTGAGTTCGTGCCGTACGACGAATCGGGGTTCACTGCAATCGCCATCCTTTCGGGAATCCTGGCACTCGTCCTGCTACTCGCCATGGGCTTCGTGTTCCGCTACCGTCATCAACCGGTGATCAAGCGCTCGCAGTACCAGTTCTTGCTTGCGTTACTCCAGGGCGGGATCTTCATCTGCGGAGCGATCTGGCTGTATGCTGGCGAGCCGACACAGCTTCTTTGCAAGTTCCGGTCCGCTGGAATCTCCCTCGGCTTCACCTTGATCTTTGGATCTCTCGTAGTCAAGTCGCTGCGCGTGTATCGCGTGTTCATGTCGGGTGCGATGAAACGTGTCGTGCTCTCGACCAAGACGATGTTCAAGATCCTCGGTTGCTTTGTGATGATTGACGTTATCATCTTGGTCGTGTGGGGTATCGTCGATCCATCTCATCCAGAATTGATATTGGAATCAACAAGCTTGCTCGGAGGCGACAAAGTCGAGCGGCTGCGGTGTACTTCGACAAGCTTTATCTTCACCGCACTTCTGATCTTCTGGAAAGCTGTGCTGCTCTTCGCGGGACTCTACCTCTCGTTCCTCATTCGCAAGGTGTCGTCCGACTTCCAAGAGTCCGTGTGGATCTTCGCGTCGGCGCTCGTGGTGCTCTTCACG
>JAASGT010000979.1:0-13020 GCA_023334315.1 Globisporangium alternatum | reverse complement strand
TCCACTCAAGCTCCTCGTCTCGCCTCTTTGCCTCTCTCCGCACACGACCGTGGTCCTCGCCACCCAACGCTTCCTCGCTCTACGCCAGACCAGCGCTCATCTCGCTCGGTCCTTCGGCTGCGCTGTGCCAGGTCGTTACAGTGATGCTTGAGAGGAACATGATTCCAGCGGCGAAGGAGAGTTCGTGATCGTATTATAAGCGTCTAGACGTCGACACAGCAGAGTATTTTTAGGTATAGCTATGGACGACAACAAAAAGATCAATCGCTATGTAACTGCTCCTGCTTTATCCACTTCTCCAAGCATTGAGAAAGTGGTGATCGTGGTTGGACAGTATGTAGAAATGGCGTGTAGAAAAGTCTTAACACTCGTTGAATAGAGGGAGCATGAGAGCGAGCTAGGTGTGTGGTGCGCTTTATACTCAAGCATGCCAGCACGAAGGATCTTCTGTCTCCGTTAGACTGCAGCAGTAGAAGTCGCTTCGAGAAGAACGATATTGAAGGTATCGGTATGGTAGTTGGCTTAAAAGCTGCGGCACGTCCCTATAGGACTTGCGGCACGTAGAGAACGTGTGAAATAGTCGTGGACAGCAGCACGGCGCGAGACTTGCAACATAGGTCTTCCTGACTTTGGGCTACGTGACTACACAGCGAGTTAATAGCAAATTGACCAACGCTGGACATGGCGATGTGGAACTTCCGACGCGTGGCTGGATGCGGAACCCGCCCGATTCGGTGCCGCCGATGCAGAGACGCCTCTTGCTAATGCCTGACCACCGGCAGCGCGCTATAGTCGCCTTGCTGCGTGTCTTTGTCACAGCCGTCCGCAGCGCGGCGCAGTAGAAGCTGTTGACATGGTATCGTTGCTGAGTGTGGACAAGGCACTGCATCTCACTCGAGGTGAATGTTAAGGTCATAGCGGTCACCGAGAGAGCGAACTACGCAAATACTGGCGGAGCGACTGGCAGAGCCGGTGATGCGTCGAGAGCGCTTTGTTGCAGAAGTTGTTTTACAATTACACCGCAAAAGTGATCGCGATTCGCACACAACTTACGATAACCTTCGCTCTCCACGCTCGAGTGGATAGATCATGAAAATGCACTGCTAAAGGTGGACAACAGAAACGTCGAAACCAACCACGACCATAAGGCGGTGTAACTGGACCCGACCACGCTTCCTAGCGATAGTGACCGAGTGGTGGACAGTGCTCACCGCCGCACAGAGAGCCCTAATGCCTGTGCATATCTGTAGGACAGTTCGGCAAAGGCGAGATAACACGCAGATGAACAAACGTGGCTGTCTTGTGGGACTACTGGAATAGTGGAAGTTTGGCGCAAGCCACACGAGGCCTTTAACGAGAACTGCACCGTTCCCACGCATAAGAACGTGCGTTTACCTCTCATGGTGTGGAGCTCCATCTCAGCGAGTGGTGTTGGAACCATGCATTTCTGTGAGCACACGGTGAATGGCGATTACTATCGAAACGTCCTCAAGAAAGGGACCCCTACAACCCGCGCTCTCCTGGGCCTTCCTACGCCGACTCCGTTCGTACAGGATGGTGCTCCTGCTCACACGGCTGCCTTGACGAAGGAGTACCTCCGCGAGTTGGAGTTGACGGACTTCTTGCACCCACCACAGAGTACCAACTTGAACCCAATTGAGAGCTTGTGGTCCATTATGAAAGCCAAGCTGCACAAGAAGCCTGTGTCGAGTCTCAGTGATCTAAAGGACAAGTTGAAGCAGATTTGGTACAGTATTGATTACGAGGTGGTGGAGAAATGCTGCTTGTCGATGCCAAAGCGCCTGGCTGAAGTCGTGGAGGCAAATGGAGAAAACACTAAGTACTGAGCATTTTATCTTGATTATTGTATGTGGTTAAGTATCGGACTTCAAACATATCATACAAAATTTAAGTATAAATTTGTGGGTCGAAGACTTTTATTGCTACCATTTTTTCTGAAGTGTGATTGGCGGAGTTGCACTGAATGCACCCAATCAACAATGAACAGGCCAAAAATGAGCTCAACGAGACGAATCGCGCTGTTCAAGTCCCGAGCAAAACGAAAATGTATCCACTTCAAGCGAGATCAAAACCCATTTTTTCGGAGAGGGCCAAGACTTTTTGAACTAGCTGTATAGTGGAGGAGAAATCCTTTTGTCGACTTTATCGTGATTGTTGGTGACGATGCACATTACTCTTCCTTGGAGCTGGTCTAAACGAGTTCTTCATAACCCCGCTTAAAATCTTCTGGATATTTCTCTATGATCTCTCCGAGCTGCTTACAACACGCCACGTGCCGTCGCTAGAGATATCCAAACCGCACAGAACCATTGACTTCTTCGCCCAGTTGTCCCCATTGCCTGACTCGAGATTAACTAAGCGAACGCACTCAGCTGCCGTTTCAAGAAAGAAACGCTTACCTGGATTGGATGCGATCCCGACGACTTCGGTCCCTTCGTCCACTCACCACGTCGAATTGCTTCCATGTTGCGCTTCTCGCAAAGACGACGCCAGTGTTCCTTGAGCTGAATAGGGAAGCGGTCGGCCGGTTGAACCTTGTCGGTACAGTTTGGAGGAAGAAGCAAACCGTGGTCTTGAGTTCTTGAGCGGACACTTGGACCTCGTTGCTAGAGTGTCCACTGGTGTTGTCAAGCCACAACACGCGGTCATCTGCAAACGGCCCGCCAGACCCCAGCAACAAACCTATCTCAACCACGCTTTCATCAGGTTGTTGATAAACGCGGTGGGAGAGGTTCGATATGCAACACCAGCAACTGAGTCGGGCAGACTTTGGACTGAGTAGCTGGACTTCGCGTTCTTGAAAATCAGCAACGGGCACATAATATTTGCGTCTCGTCCGCCCTTCAACAGCACACACATCGTGATACCTTCTCGTCCTGACATTCACAAAGAAAGTAAAGAGTTCACATCTTAGAGCTCGCACAAACGTGTTAGGCGGATAGAGAGCTTCGTACTGGACACAATGCTTCGGTACTTCACGTGCTCAGCACCAAAAAAGTCGAACGTCCTCCCATTGTCGAGGTCGATCATGAAGTGGTTCTCGTCCATGTTGTACTGAGAATTGGGGTCGAGTGTGCCGTCGTTGAACTCGCGCTTGAGGCTCCCCAAGTGTGCTGCAACAGTTCGATCGATAGCCTCCATCTTCTCTTCGCTCACTTGCTTCTTGCCCTTGAGGCGCCTATAGACGATATTGTTCCGCTCGAGGAAGTCTTGCACACGACGAGCCGTAAGCATACGGACGAAGGTCTTGCTCACCGTGCAGAAAGCTCGGTTGAACACGGGATATTCGCTGTGCTCGATCAAGTCCACGCCAATCTCTGCAATCAATCGCACGGGCAGCTTCACACCAGCTCGGCGCAGGCGCTCAAACTCGCTGAGAAGCAGAGAGTAGAGCTACCGCCAGTGCTCTCTCAACTTGTCCCCCTTCCAATTAGCGTCTTCACTTGGAACTGAGGGCGGTTGCCGCGGCTGGAGCTGGTGTACTTGAGCTGGCTCTTGTTGGAAAGGACTGCTGCAGTGATCTCCCTTTTCCTCCGCCAATTGCGGGCCTTGTTGAGGTTAACTGCGCGGATTTCTGACCGGAAGAGCGACGGGAATAGCACCACGGTGTGAGGAAATAGGCCATTCTCACCAGCCTGCTCTGCATCGACTTCCATCCATGCCACGCATGTCACACGGTCTCCGAACGGCACAACGTGCTGGAGCGCTCGTCTGCCTTCCTTGTTCATTGCGCAATGCACTGAAAAACGCTCAGCAGCATTTGTGTGTGCTGACTTGAGTGGCTGAGTGCGTGCATGACTAATTTAGGCTCAGGTACCTTGGTAACGCGATTAAGTACGATGCATGACTATTTGGGTCGCATGACAAATAAGGGTGGAGGGCGTACCTATTGCGCTAAAATATTTACGTTAAATCGAGCACATTTTTAAGAATACCAAATCGTAACAAGGCAATTTAAATAATAACTGGACTCATTAAACAAAAGTGAGTATTTCGTTTAACCGGAGTCCATCTTTTGACTCGATTAAGCGAACTCAGCCACGACGCCAGGGTGGTCCGAGCTGTACACCGGGTCTTGTGGTCGAGCATGCCTACGTCCTGCGGGAACGCCCTAGTGTCCTCCGTGGGCGTCTGGCCGATCGTCTTGCACTCGCGCACGCTATCTTTGCCTCTAAACAAATTGAAGTCGATGTGCTTCACAGGGTTGTCGTTCGGGAACGTGAACCGCTCGTAGTGGTTCTCTTGACCCTCAGAGCGCGGCTCGGCCTCCGAGTTCATCTTTAAGAACGCATCTTTCAGGTCTGTCTTCTCGCAATGGACTCCACTTCACCTCGCAGAAACTGCAGCCCTCGCGATTGCGGCTCGGCGTTCACGTCACCAACCAGCACCTAGATCTTGTCCTTACCCGAGGGCATGTACTTCCAGATCTCGACCATGGTCTTCTCGCGCGAGCGAGCGATCGCTGAGCGACAGATGCGTCACGTACACGTCGGTGAGCCCTCAGCCGGGCACGTCTACCATGGCGTGGAGACAGAGGCGCTGGTGTGAGTCGTTCGGGTCATTCTGAGTCACGGCTGAGCAGCAGGTAGTCGGTCTGCACGATCGGGTGCTTAGAGAACACCGCGGGCGCCTTTTCGATGCGCTCGTAGATCTGGTTCGCATTCAAGTAGTTCATCGCTGGTTGGTACACGTACTCGTACTTGGGCAATCGAGTCACGAGGTGCTGCACCTGTGCGTGCTCGCCTTCGTCGCCGAAGACGCCGTCGTAGCGCACCTCCTGGAAGCCAATGATGTCGGCCCGTGCATTATTAACAAAACTCACGAGGTGGTCCATGCGCTTCGAGTACCATTGCCAGCGGCGCTTGTAGTCGTACACGTCGGTCAACGGGTTCGTGTTCCAGACATTGTACGACAGAATGCGTGGAAACTTCTTCGCCAGTAGGTTCGCACGAGCCAGTTGAGTCACACGTACTGCTGCTAATACTGATGTCACTGCGGTCCAGAGGGAAGAATGCGTACTGGAAGAGGTTGTGCACACCCTCGCGATCCAATCCGATCACGACATTATGTTGCAGATTGAACTTCGTGTCCTCGAGCGTGAGCAAAGAGTTGAGGTCGAAGAGGACACTTCCCACACAATAGCTTGTTCGTGACCGAGCGCGCGCTGGCCTCGTCGAGCGCGAAGAGGTCGATCGCCTCAAAGGACTGCCTGGCCAGGTGGATCCCACCGGGCTTGGACGCCAGGTAGTGGCCCGTGACGTACGGGTAACCCGTCGCAAGCGTCGACCGGTCGTCCCAGTGTGGCAGATCGTCTCCGTACACCCGGGAATCGGTGAGAACGAGTGCTCCTCCACACAGCAGCACTGCCGCCCAGCTCAGCGCCCTCGCCGCCTGCATCTTGGCTTGCAAGACTTCTTTTACCTGAGCTTTTGTCTTTCGAACGGGAAAAGATTGGCTCATTGCCTTCGTTCAGGTACGAAAAGTTAGTTTTAGGCATAATTTTGTTATATTAGATGCACAACCCGTTTGATTTAATATTTTGGGTTTGGGTTATTATTTTGAACAGTTAAAAGAAAACTGTATTGAGTTTTTCTATTTAAACCCTCTGTGAAATGCATTGGAGGGATAAACGGTTTGTACCAATACATTTTCAGTTTGAAGCTCTAATTCCAGTTACGAAAAGTGGGTCGACCAATGTCCCGGACTTTTGTATTGGAGGCTTTTATGCAAATTGCAAGTGTAACGTCTCCAATTTCCATTTTCAAAACCTTAATACAGATAACTCAACACAATACAAAATACAGTGGCTTTATTTTAGGCTCAGAAGTTCTTAAATGCTGTGTTTCTAGGAACATTTTCTAAAACTATCGAATCGAGATTGAGCACTATGTTGCAAGCATTCCATCGCGAAAGCCAATCCGAACGACGACCATGGCCAACATCGTGAGCTTCTCAAGCCTCAACCGCCGCAACAACGGCGACGACAGCGACGACGAGCGCCCCACGCCGCAGCAGTACTACGCCGGCGGTGCCTCGCAGCGCGGCGGCGGCAGCGGGCTCGCGGTCATCGGCCCCGACGACGGCAACAGCAACAACGGCGACCACATCGCCAACATCATTGAGCGCGCGCGCCAGGAAGCGATGCGCGGCAACGGCGGCGCCGGAGCCCCTGGTGCGGGCGGCGCGCAAGGACATGTCATCACGTTCTACCGCGACGGCTTCACGGTCAATGACGGTCCCTACCGCGCGCGCACGGACCCAGCGAACCGTCCGTTCTTGGAAGCCATCGAGCGCGGGTGCGTTGTTGCAGATTGCGTCACGCTTGCGATCTTTTTTACTCATACAGCATGATTAGTTAACTCAGCGTGCGTGCCTCTATGCATGTGTGTGTGATGATAGCGTGGTGCCGCGTGAGCTCGAGGGCGAAAACCGCGACGAGCAGGTCGAGATCAGCCTCATCGACAAGCGCCAAGAGGACTACGAAGCGCCGCCTGCGCCAGCATACGTTGCGTTCTCGGGCAGCGGCCAGACTATGGGGTACACAGATATTAAGCTCTGAAGATCGCTTTGGTGTTATGTACTGGTGGTCACTAACGCTTCCTTTGTGTGCTGTATGACTGCATCAGATCGGCCTCGTACAGCTTGGAGGCCGTGATCAGCGGCGCGGACGTGCCAGCCGAGCGGCCGGTGGTGGACGACAAGAAACCCAAGACGACGCTGCAGATTCGCTTACACAACGGCACGCGCCTGCGCGAGACGCTCAACCTGGACCACACGATCCGCGACCTTCACGCCATCATCCAGCTGTGCGTCTCTTGATTGTTTTCGTGTGGCTGTGTGATGCTATGAAAATATGTTGGTCCCATATTAACTTGTACTTGGAATGCGGTGCGTGATTGTATAGGAACGATGCGGGTGCGGCTCCGTACACGCTTTTGGCAGGCTTCCCGCCGCGCCCCGTGTCGGTGGACCTGAGCCAAACAATCGAAGCAGCAGGGCTCAAGGGCGCGTCGGTGACTCAGAAACTCGTGTAGAGCGAGCCGCAGTTGTCCGTCTGTCCGACAGGTGTGCCTGAGATGTCTGTTCGTTTGCTTTTCTCTCGGATTGAATAGCTACCTACAGCTGCTGGTGTCGTGCAGTTTCTAAACAATAAAGTTCCTCTCAATGATGGGATTTTTCAGTCAAGACAGGTTGGAAAGCCTCTAGTCGTGACGATTTTGCTCCTGTGTGCTTCGTAGAGCTCAATTGAACGCAGTACACGCCACGTGACTCGACAATCCGACCGCATGCATCGCGTTGCCTCCAGTCTTCACAGTATCGCCGAGGATCAGCTATCGGTAAACGTCCGGATGCCGCCCTGTGGTGCTGTTCTTGAGAAAAGCTGTCGTTGATCTTTTCGCTCTCTTTGCAATAGGTTGAAGTTGCATCGAGTGGTGCCCCTACGATGGCACCAGCATGTGACACGCATCGAAGGAGAACAAACCGCATGAGAGAAAGCGAAAGAAGACGCTTGCGAGCTAATTCGATAAGGCGACGAAAATGGCATTTCGACTTGGGATAAGGACCCGTAGAAGTGGAAATGGAACAAGAGTTGCTCTCTTTGAGCTATCCAGGCAACCAATTCTTGCTCACTCGCTCGCTTCATAACCACGTTCTCAGAAGATATTCCTGGGTGGCACAAAAATAGGAATCCGTTCTTGCTCCCCTTCCTTCGGATCGCTCGGGTGCCTTGCAGTGATCTCGCTGACTGGATGCTTCCGTGTCTGACGCCTGCCCTGGATCCCATGCCATCAAGCAAGCCGTCTTGGCGTTTCGCTGATTAGATCCGAGAGAATGGCGAGTTGGACTGGATCTCGGAGCCATTCACGTACTCTCGAGCTCTCTCTCGCTCCATTACCAACTGCAGTGGGAATGCAGTGATCGTTTGATGGTCGCTGGATGCCGACAATCCCTAATACTCCCCGCAGACTGCTTTCATGAATGTGCCAACCGCAAGGAAGGCTCCAGAGCGCCACCAGGAACGCACTCCCAAGACGCCAAAGAGGCCCAAAACCAAGAACCATCGCAAATGGGAGAGCACGTTTGGGAAACACACGGCTCGGTGCCATCCACAGAGCTTCGTCGAGCTGATCGGTAAAGAAGGCAAGCCGATTCTGCTCCTGATCATCATTGGTATTTGCGGTAAGTCGTAAACACAAGTTCGTTGGAAACAAAGAAAGCGCCAAATGCTAACTTCTACCTCGTTCATCGCCACTGCTACAGCCTCGTCACTCGACTACTTCATCGACTCTGCGGTGGTCGGTCTTGGCATGGCGAAGACAAAGCTGCTCGCGATTGACAGCTTCAGCAGCTCTCCGTACGCAACGCTCGTAGCCTGGAGCACATTCACAATTGTCGCCGCACAGATAGCGTGCATCTGGACAGTTCTCGTCGACCCGTTCGCTGCCGGATCCGGAATCCCAGAGATGAAGACGATCATCGCGTGCAATCTCCAGAAAGAAGCCGACCAGTACCTCGGCGCGCGCACGCTACTATCCAAGGCTGTTGGGCTCACACTTGCGCTTGGGAGTGGCATCTCAGTGGGACGAGAAGGGCCGTTCGTGCACACGTCGTCCATCATCGCGCATCGCCTCATGAAGCACGTCGGGTTCTTCCATCGCGTGTACAAGAACGACATCCTGAGACGCCACGTGTACAACGCAGCTTGTGCAGTGGGCGTCGCATCGACGTTCCGAGCCCCGATCGGCGGGGTTTTGTTCTCGATTGAAGTCACCAGCACTGTCTTCATGTTGTCGGTACGAAAACTGCTTCCTTGATCTTCTGGTTTCCGCGATGCTTGCTCAGTCTGAATCATGTCCATTCCACAGAACTACTGGCGCGCGTTCGTCGCAGCACTGAGTGGATCCATAACGCGACAAGTTGTGAGCCTGCTTCGAGAATCGGAGCTGTCGACGTACCACCCGATGTTCCCGACGTCCTTCAGTGCGAAATCGTTCGTCTACACCGAGTACCTGGCATTCGCGGTACTTGGCTTGCTCATGGGCGTCACCGGGGCGCTCTACGTCGTGCTCTCGAGTTTCTTCAAGCGCTGGTGGAAAACTCGAAGCGCGAACCACCCACTGCTCTGGGGCTTGCTTCTGCTCACCCCGACGTGTCTGCTGCTGTATCTTCCAGGTGAGTTTGGTCGATCTTCTTCGTGGGATCTGTTGACAGACCTCTTCGACACGAAGGAGCTCTCCACGCGATGGACAGACAACGTATCGCCAGTCATCCCCTTCCTGCCCGTCGCGGGGTTGTGCCGACTCATTGCCACGATTCTATCCACGAGTCTTCTGTTGCCGGCTGGCGACTTCGTCCCCACGTTCACTGCTGGTGCGATCTTCGGACGGCTCTTCGGCGAGCTCGTTGCGATGAGCTTTCCCGACAGTGAGATCATTCCGGGTGGATATGCGCTTGTCGGAGGCGCTGCGCTCGTGGCGTCAGTGACACAGACCATTTCTGTCGCAGGTGAGCCTCAGTTAGGCGCGACGAACTACGTTGTCATACAAGATATCACCTCACGGACTCACCTCTGTGCTCTCACTCACTCTGCGTCGTAGTCATCGCGATGGAGTTCACGGGACAGTTCGTGTACCTGAATCCGCTGGTGCTCTCCACGCTGATTGCATCGTCGGTTGCCAGTGCGCTGAGTGTATCCATCTACGACAGCGTGATCATCAGCAAGGGACTGACGTACCTTCCAATCCTGCGCGTCAATCTGCTAGAGGACGTCAAGGCGCGCGACGTCATGGAAGTCGACATCCCGCTGCTGACCATGACAACGAGTACTGCCAAGCTGCAGCGCGCACTGCTGCTAGAACCGACGCACAGCATCCCAGTTGTCAGCGACCTGGACACGATGATCTTCTACGGGTGCGTCGCGCGGAGCTCGGTCGACAAGCTTTACCAGCAGTCCCAGACAGCGCTCTCGCCCGATCCCCTTGCTCCAGACACGAGTGCCGAGAAGCCGAAGAGCAAGGAAGACGAAGCTCGCCGCTGTAGCTCTCCAACTTTCCGAGAAACGCAGCATTGCATCGACTCGACTGGGATGATCCAAAAGCAGCAAAAGCGCTCGTCCCTGTACACGGCGGCTGCGAATACCAGCAAGCAGCAGCAAGAGTCAACGATCTTACCTGAAAGCACGGTGCGCCTATTCAACGACGAAGAGCGCTTCTTCATCGACTCGTCGGTGCTGCAAGTGGACGTCGAGACGGCCATTACCAAGGTGCATCTGCTCTTCGAGATGATCAAGTGCTCACGCATCTGGGTCACGCGTCGCGGGAAGCTCATCGGCCGCATTGACCGCGCGCACCTGCACCAGAAGATCCTGGAGCTCAAGAAGGAGCGCAGCATCGACATCATCTGAGACCACGAAGCGTTAGGAAAACCCCCAGCAGCAGGCACGAACACACAAGACAGACAGCAATTGTGCACACCACCACTCGAAGTAAAAGCGTTTCTCATGTGGTGCGAGTGGTTCGTTGAAGGCGGTAGAAGCTTGAGCGCATGCATAATATTTAATCACATTAATTGGCGGAGAACCTAAAATTGCATTTCTGGAAACGACAAGACACAGAAATAACACAGCTGTCAGTTCTAAGGCGTTCAAAGGGGTTTGATTCGGTTCACATGAAAATGCAAGCACTCCGACATTCACGACACTCCATACACAACACACGAGATTCAACAGCCACTCGCCCATAGACATTCAAAAGATTGCGCTTCTGATATCGCAACGGGCTTGTTTCAAGCAGTCATCACCACACACACAGCTCAGCAAATAGGATTCACGTTGAAGGCGGGTCTAACCTGTGACGCTGCCGTTTCGGTTGTTCTTCTTCGCGTACGGGTAGCCGAGGATGCTCAGTGAGTCGCGGCGGTAGCCCGAGGTCTCTCGGAGCGAGCCAGGCGCGAAGGTGGCCGAGTTCTGACGCTCGTTGCTGTATGGAGCCGCGTCGTGCGCGTCCGAGTTCGCAGAGCTGGTGCTGCGCAGGACGCTCGGCACGCGGGTGGCAGTGTTGCGGCGCAGCGACGTCGCACGCACATAACTTTGAGGGGATGTGACCGTCGTCGCCGCGTAGATGTTTGGGGCCGAGTACGGCTGGTTCGCGCGGTCGTCGAAGGACGAGAATCGGCTGTCGTCGCGGTCCATGGACTTCATCTCTTCTGTGCTGCGCATGTCGTCAATGTCGAAGCTGGAGCGGCCTTCGTTATCGTTATCTTCGTCTGAGAAACTTTGAGCCCCTCCAGCTCCAGGGTGCTGGTACGTGTTATTGGGGCGCGGAGCAGAGTACGTTGGCACGACTGGTGCTTGGAACGTCGCCACAGTGACTCCCTTTGGTCTGCGCGGGCTGTTCGACAAGCTGCTGCTGAAAGAGTACGTTGGTTGGTTAGTGTACGAGTGCGAGGAGCCGCTGGCGCTGGCACTGCCGGACGACATGCTGAGGGCGTTGTTGTTGACTGGCGATTCCGCGGCTTGAAGCGCGACGCCAGAGTTGGCAAAATGCGCCGCAGGTGAGAACGACTGCGTGTAGTCGATGGTAGGCGAGCGCGGTTCTGGGTCCCCCTTGCCGCTGCTGTGGTCTGACGCGTACGTTGGAGCTGCTGGCGATGGCTTAGCCTTCGGGGTGAGGTACTGGTTCTCGACATCGTTGTTTGGCGTCTCCGCCACGCCAGCAGCGCGGTTCATGCGTCGTCGTCGAATGAAGAACACGGATCCGATGATGAGGAACAAGGCGGCAATGCCTCCGACGAGCGCTGGCACCAGAGCGCTGGTACCTCCCGATAAGCCGCTCCCACTGCCCGAGCTGTCCTTGCCATCCGACGTCGAAGCCGCGCTGAACTGAGTCGTGTACGTCGTGCAGCCCGAGGTGGCGCCAAACGCAAACGAGCCGCTAAGTGTCTCGTTGTCGACGGACGTGAGTTCCACCGTGATGTTGGAGAACCAAGAGCTCGTTCCTTCCTTGCTCTGTCCCGACGTCGCCGAAAAGAGGTACGAATCCTTCGAGCTGGTGGCCTCGACGCCGTTGATCTTGGCGCTCGAAATCACTTTCTGCGAGTTGTAGAACTGGAGCGGAATGTACGCGTTCGACGCGCCTTCCATCAAACACGCCTTGACGTTCCCGGACATGTACGACGACGGGCACTGGACGTACTTGTACGTGACGCTCACGTTGTTCGAGTTGACGTCGATCGCGAGTGTCGTGAGCGCGGTCTGCGAGAGCTTGAGCGTGCCGGCCGCGCAGCCCTGACAGATGTCGAGCACGAAGGCCGTCGTGGCCTTGGTCGCGTCGTCGTCACGCGTGACCTTGATGCAGCGTGCGCAACCCTCGAGGAGCGTCGAGTCCTTGGCCGAGACCGACGCGTAATTATTGAAGTTGTCACTCGTGGTCGCGATGCCTTGGAGGCGGCACGCGCCGATGTCGGGCGTCGCGATCGAGTAGGATGACACGAGGCCCGTGACGGAGCCGGCCACCATCTCGCGCGCCTGCGTGACGCCATCGAGCGCCATGGCCGCGGTCGCCGCCACGAGCGTCACGATGGTCTTCCTGGTCATGCTGTCTGTCGGTTGAACTCGAGAGAGGATCTGAGAGTGCGTGAACACCAGAGCGAGAGCGCGACTGGGCGTTTGGCTGGCAAGAGAGACGGAGTGCTGGCGGCTGCCTGGCGTTTCCCGTTTTGCGCGGCGCCTATGCACTTGCTGTGGCTCGCTCGCTCAGTCGCTCGGTTCTGGAATTGAGCAGACAAGGTGCTATCGTCTTCATTCATTTCAGCCAATCAGTGGTGTGCAAAGCGCGACTGCATTTTTTCTAGCCCATGTGCCTACGAAATGCTGGCTGGTGCTGTTCACTAACTCTGTAGTTTTCATCGAAAGTTATCTGTGAACGTAACGCCAAGCGCAACATGTGAAGTGCCAAAGTCGGCACATGTTGGATTCACTATGCCAACGTCTCTCGTTTG
>JAASGT010000978.1:0-13060 GCA_023334315.1 Globisporangium alternatum | reverse complement strand
CGTGAACTTGCGATGGAAGCGACCGTCGCAGCCAGGCTCGAGGCACAGGAACGTGCGCTCGCGGTCGGCTGGCGCTGATGTCGTTGGCGTGGACGCCGTAGAGACCGAGACGTTGTCGCTTTCAGAGTCACTGCCAATGGATGAAGTAGTATCGCCCACCTGGACGTGCTTGGTCTGGCGACCAGCTGGGTATCCTGGCATGGCCGATGTCGTTGGGAACTCGTGTATGAGTGTGGCTCGTGGCTGGCAAATTCGCGACTGGCAGCACGGTTCTAGATCGACGAGCAAACTGAAGGAGTCAGCCTGTCAAGAGCGTTGCCAAACCAGGCTATGATCGTTTTGTTGTGTGTCAACGCCATATAGAGACGTTCAGTATGCGGCAGCCGACCGCGCCATTTCAAATCCAGTCAGATCCATGAGTCGATAGGCCTGGTCGCCGTTGGCGGAAACCGAAATGGAGCGCGCCACCCTCTGATCGCAAGTGGTGGCGTTGGCTCGTTTTTCTGGCTTCTGTAGCCAGGTTTTCGGGATGTTTTTCACGTGGCTGTCGCTGTCCCAATCCCCCAGGATAAGCGATATCCGACCCACTTCGTTTCAGTATCGAGCAGTGATTCTCCAGTGTTATTGGGATCAGGTCCAGTGGAGAAGAGTGGGATTTTAGCTGGTAGAAAAAGGGACCTTCAGGGGTCGAAAGTGTCACTGTTCGCCAATGGTGCAGACGAACGATCGACGCACGGCAAGATGCAAGCCAGTCAGCCAGCGAAAAAGACAAAAATGTCAGATCTACGGTACAACGTTACCGTCAAGGATATGCCATGATGACGAGTGGAACAGTAGCCACCGTGAGACTGGCTGGCTGGCTGGCTGTAGGTGAGTCATTTGATGCGTACACTTTGGTCGCTATTAATGGACGCTGATGGTGCCGTCCCAGGCGGCTGAAAGACGCTGATATAGACCCATTGTAACAGCGGTTGATGGTGTTAGGAAGGGGAAGGACGGCCACCGCGTGGGGCTTTCCTGGTGTTGGCAGGTGCTGCTTGTCAATGGATCCTACAGTAACGCATGCCCACCCACTCGCTCGAGTGTGTGTACAAGTGGCGGTTCGAGAGCGTATGTTACATATGTACAGATACGGACGAATCCGATTGCCCGGACAGCTTAATCGCCCGGACGACGACCTCAACCGAGCACCAATGTATTTTTTGTATCAAAATGTTTGGGTTATTTTGTGCCCTTCAGTATCAAATTACCCAAGTGCTGGGTGGGCGGATCCGTCCGTATCTGTACCTTTGTCTCAGAAAAAGACTGGTCGTGCTCGCGTGAAAGTTTGTGTTGTGTTGGGCTGGCGTGTGCAACCCTTTGGCAAGCCACGAGTGGGCGTGAAACCTGTTTTCGTTAACGTACCATGTCGGCATCACAAGTGTATCGTGTTGCTCTATTTGCAGGTACACGGCTGCAGCAACGCGACAAGTGACAGACAAGCGGACGACGAGAATGGGACGACATGATGATTCGCAATGTGATGTGTATGCCTCACGTAAGCGCTTTTGTTTGCCCATTGCTGCTGTGTGTCGAAGAGCCATCCTATCGCCGCCTCTACGTTAAATAATAGTCCGATCGTAAGGACGACTTGTCTGCCGCGATGATTAGCATCGTGATCTTTGTGGCATGTTGACACCCAGCTGAGCAAACTGACTGACGTGCCCAGTAGGTACAGTACTGTATTGCCTAAACGATTTGCTGTCTATTCCCCATGAGTAGGTCTTGGACAGCAAGCTCAATGCGGTGAATTCCCTGAACTAAGCATAGTATCAAGGTCGGTTGCTCGAGAAAGACAAAGCGAATGGCCGCTCTTGAGTGACAGTGCAGTTGCTAGTAGACCGCAGCGGAGTTATAGCCATTCAAGGGTATGTATGCTCTAATGGAAGCCAATCTAAGAGTCCAAGGCGAGATTCATGGAGTGTTCAATCCCCCATCGCGTCTGCATATGATGAGACTGAACGAGGTCTCAGCGTTGAACTCCACGGCTGCGCGGATCTCTTTGGATCAAAAGCCGACACGTTCTTGAGCTCAGTTCGCACTTGGAGACGACGAGATGCCATAGTGATTGAGCAAACACGCCGCTGCCGCTTCTGCTTATCTATTTATTTGCAGTTGCACGGCCGACGGGATCTGTCCTCGATCTTGCGAGCGAGCGCCTGAGTTTGAACCATGACGCGCGCTAAACATAGTCAAGTGCAACTTCCTTGAGCAAGGCGCAGAGATTGTCCGCAGACAACGTCAAAAATGCAAAACAGCGCTTGCAATATAGTGGATCCAAGTACGTGGTTATAGCGCTCGGAATGCATGTGAAAGCCGCTCGAAACCGAAAGTGGGTGTCGCTAGTTCCGCCGATGGTTCAGTCATCTCAAAGATGCCTACTTCAGTTCAAGGTAAGTGAGTTATAGTGATCTTCTATCTTGCATCGCTGCGAGCGTACTGTCGCGAGCACTGTTTTTGTCCACCTCCGGAGGACATTCTAGGAGTCAAGCGTCCACTGAACATTTCCAAGGGTGTCCACTTGACAGTTTCGGTAGAGTCCAGGGGATGTTTTGACGCGGCTGAAGCTGAGAGTGCGTGTGCTAGTGGCTGGTGAAGCTCTGATCCAATACTGGGAGTCGAAGGAACAGCAATAATAGCTCGGTATGAATGTTCTGATGAGGCTTGATTCAGACCTCGTTTGTGGCTCCACCTTTGAAGTTGCAATAAATGGTTTAATTCATGTGTATATTCATAATTCACTTAAATTGGGGATATGATACTGTAATTGAAGTGAAGAACGTGCGTTGCGCATTCGGCTCGGTGTTCTTTTTTTCGCAGCAGCTCAGATTATACCTCTTATACTGAATATTTATCCCTAGTTTGACGATACATTCTAATTGTTCAGGTTCTGATTTAGTATCAAATAACGCATATTAGGCTGTACAGAGATTATAAAAAGGTTCATTGAGCAATCTGGTTTGGAATCCAGTTGCCACGAAGGGACTTCATTGCTGACAAGTCCCTTTGAGACCTGAGTCGCTTCTCACAACAGAATTTCTGAAGAGCTCAACTCAGTTGAGCTTCAAAATGCCCAAAACTCAACGACGGCGCGCGCGCGGAACGAGCCGCAGCCGCCGCAGAGAAAGCGAAGAAGCAGCGATGCTGTACTCACTGCCACTGCCTTCACCTCTTCCGCCCAGCAGTGCTCTCTGCTCCTCCCCCGTGTCCAGTTGGTCGAACGCACGTTGTATATGCAACTACGAAAGACGCACTCCTGAAATGGCGCCGTTGAGATCAAGTCGCTGTGCGGACCCGGTGGGCGAGGTCGCCCCGTGCTGGCAGCTGCAGCACTGCCGCTTCGACGTTTTGGCTCTCAGCAAGAGCCTCGATGTGCTGCCTCATGTGATCAGTGCGGTGCATCGTGTTGCTTCTGGTGATGGCGTGACGCTCAAGAACCAGCAGCAACAGGTTGACGGCAATGTCTCGGCGCTGCAAGTGCTGGCGTCCCGCGAGCTGCTCGAGCACATTGCAGACTACATGCGCGGCGTGCCCAACCTGATGGTGGACTTTGTGAAGCAGAACAACAACAACGCATCACTCCCAATAACGATCCTCTCGCCGTTCCATGACGACGAGAGTACTACCAACAACAACGAAGAGCACTGGAGCGCGTGCTACGACCCGCAAGCGACCAACGGTCTCGTAACGCGACTGGCGCTTCAAATAGACAACCGACGTGTATTGCGCATGCTGCTGCGGCTGCACCAGTTCCCAGTGTACAGACGCATGCGCAAGCTGCGGCTCGACATGGCGGTCGTCTGGAGCATCGAGCTCAGACGACTGCACACACTTGAGTGGCTTCAGCCTCAACTGCCTCCACACGTCGTGACTTCGCTGCAGTCAGCATCGTCGAAAGCGCGGCTACTGAACGCTGCAGTACGTAACGGTGACGTCGAGATGATGCAGTGGATCCAGCAGCACTGCGGCACCAGCAGCAAGTGCTGCCTCGTCACCTCAGAAGCGATCCAGAATGTGCCGAAGGAGCGCGTGCTGGAGGTCATCCGATGGCTCCACACTGCAAGTCAACATACGTTCAGAGCTGATGATGATGACGATACGGTGTGTTTCTGCAGTGACGTCTTCTCCGAGCCGCTCGTGAACCATCTCGCGAAGATTGGCTGCCTCGACGCGATCCAGTATCTCTACAACGAGCTCTCTTCTACCAGTCCGTCCGTGTTCTCAGCGACTACAATGGATATTGCAGTCGGCGCCGGCCATCTCGAGATTGTGCAGTTCCTCCATTGCGTGGTGCGTCTTGAGAGCTGTACCACGAGCACAATGGACGCTGCCGCTCAGCGTGGACACTTGCAAGTCGTGCACTTCTTACACAACCACAGACGCGAAGGCTGTACGACCACTGCGATGGACGGCGCTGCGGCCAACGGCCACTTGGATGTGGTCCAGTTCCTCCATTTGCATCGCCACGAGGGCTGCACCGTTGCTGCAATGGACCTGGCGGCACGCAACGGGTACCTCGAGGTTGTGACGTTTCTCAGTGAGCACCGCCGTGAAGGCTGTACCAGTGCAGCAATGGACGAAGCAGCGCTCTTCGGTCACCTCCGAGTTGTCAAATATCTGCATCAGTCTCCAGCAACGTCCCTCTGTTCATCCGAGGCAATGGACAACGCTGCGATCGCCGGCCACTTGGAGATCGTGCGATTCCTGCACGAGCACCGCTCGGAAGGCTGCACGATGAACGCCATGGACCTCGCCGCACAGAATGGACACCTGCCAGTCATCCAGTTCCTCCATGAGCACCGTAGTGAGGGCTGCACGCGTGCGGCGATGAACCTCGCAGCCCAGAACGGCCATTTGGAGATCGTGCAGTTTCTCCACGAGCACCGCCAGGAGGGCTGTACGAAGCGCGCGCTGTCGCTCGCCGCACGCAATGGCTTCACGTCCGTCGTGAAGTTCCTCGTGGAGCACCGGCGCGAGGGCTGCGCCGAGGACGCACTGCGCAGCGCGTATCGCAGCGGGCGCTTTGAGGTCGCCCGGTACCTGCACCAGCGCGGCTTCATGGGCAACGTGAGCAAATGCGTCATCTCGTGCTGCTGCCCGACCGTGCTCCAATACTCATAAGTACGTGTGGGTGATAGCAAGTTGGTGGTTTCGTTATTAATTATATGAATTCATGATTCAGTAGCATATTTTCATTCAATGCTCTTTCATATGCCAGTGGCTTAGATCAAAACTGGCGGGTCTTCGTCGTCGTGAGGTGTTGCTGCTGATGACCCAGGGCGGTCGCTGTTAATCAACTGGTAGTAGCGCCGCCGACTGTGCTGGTCGCAGCACTGGAGCGCAAGATGCAGTAGCCAGGTGAACGCGACGAATGCCACGCCAAGGATCAGTACGATGTCCGTGAATGTCGGCGCCGTTGCTGTTGAGCCTGGTAGTGTCGCCGCGTTAGTAGATACTGGGGCGGGCGGTGGTGGAGGTTCGCTCGGTGGTGTCCATATTGTAATTGGTGGTGGCGCTGGGGCGGGAGGCACATCTGCTGTCGGCTCTAGAAATTCAAAGCGCGGTGTCGAGGGCATGGGCGATGCGCTCTCCAGCATGGGTCCGTCGCCATTGTTCAATGTGCCGCCAGTGTGTGCTGAAGAAGGGACCAGCTCAGTTGCATGTGGAAACAGGATCTTCATGATGTTATCCGGGTCGTGTTCGTCTTCGAGGGCCTGGATCGCGGCTGGACTCAAGGCCTTCTCCTTGGGTGCTGACGGGCTTGTAGCTGTCGTTGTCGTTGTGATGGTTATGCTGGCCGAAGGTGACGCTGAGGCACCTTTTTCGATCAGTGACACTGCTTGTGGCTCAGATGGGACGGTCACTGCTCGACACTTATTGGTTCGTGGAGCCGACTGTTTCTTCAGCAGCACAGGTGACACAGTTCCCGATGCGGTTTTTGACACGAAGATAGGACGCGAGCCGCGATACCACACGTGGGAACTCGGTGGCGCCCAGTACTCGAGGCTAATGGCTGAGCCGATCGTCACGTCCGCTGGTCCGCCACTAATGTCCACGCTTGTGCGCACCGAGCTCACTACACCAGTGTCGATCATACCCACGCCGTCGATCTTGAGGTTCTCGACGGAGCTCGACGAGCGCTCGGAGCATATCGTGATGGATCCGTTCTGCGCCACCGTCGCGTTCAGCACCGAGGACTGCAAGCGGCTCGCCGCAAAGCAGATGTCGCCACCACCGCTGACTCTGGACGCTAGCTGCGTTGTGGAGGTGTGCTCAGACTTGACAGTGATCGAACCCGAGCCGTCGACTGTCATGATGAGTTTGCCGGCAATCGACACGGAGCTGGGGAAGCGCAGGTACAGATTTGAGCTGCCGACGACCTCAAGGGTCAATGACACGAGCTTCGGCGCATCATTTGCGAGTAAGTAGACGCCGCCACCGCTACTCTGGGAAGACACTGTGAACGCCACAGCATTCCTGGACATCGCCTTCTTGGTGACCACGACGTCGCCCGCGCCCTTGGACACGATCGAGCCCAGATGCACTCCGTTCTCTGCATCTAAGTAGACGAACACGACGAGTTCATCCATTAAGTGCTTGGAGGTTTGGCCCTTGAACACAACCGACCAGCCCTGAGGTCCTTCCACGACGCTGATGGTGTTGAGAAGCGCCGAGTCGTTCGCCATCGCGACGACCTTGGCTGACAAGTACATGCTGTTGCTGCCATTATCACCGTGCTTGAGCTTTTTGCGCTCAGCGTCGTAGTCTGGGTCGTCTTTCAGCACGTGCACAAACACCCGTCCTGGAATTTCAAGCTCGAGCTGGAGAGTCCCGTCGCCCGGGTACCACGACGTGCCATCGCCATTAATACCACCACCACTCGCAGGGTACACGTGCCACTGCCTCGCGGATGTGAACCGACCTTGCTGCTGCTGGTTCTGGGGGTCACGCGAGCGGCGGGTCATGGAAGCGATGTCAATATCGTCGTCACTATCATCATCACTATCGTCGTAGTATGTGAAGACGTCAGTGCTGTCGTCGTCGTACGCCACGAGGGGGATTGACTGGACAGGCGAGGCCTCTATGTGGAGGACAGGAGCGGTGCTGCTGCTGGTGGTGGTGACAGCGGCGTCTACCCACGCGATGGAGCAGCTCACGAGCGTGGTGAGCAGCACGCAGAGCCGCGGAGAGACGCCTTGCATGCCTCACTCACTTGCTCCTGTTGTGCTACGAAAGAGAGAGGACGATCCAAATGATGAGCTCTTTGCGCGGTTGCTGGCAAATGTTTCGACAGTGATGGTGATCATGCGAATCAAGTTTATCGTCACGTAATTGGTGTGTACCACTTCAATTTTAAAAGTATATTTACCATCATTCCTGGATTAACAACATTCCTTATAACCCAGGTATTTTACAAATAACAATTGAAACCGGTACCGGTTTAGAAGGTCAGCTGTGGTCATTTAGGTAATAATCCGAGTGTTGCTCCAACGACGCTCTCATTTGAATGACATCGCTCACTCAAGGTGCTGTTTCGATGGTCACTCAGTATCACTTGAGCCCAACTGCTACACAGAGGATCGCTTTCGGAGGTCACGATTATGCTCTCGCTCGATCTATCTGTCCTACCTGCTGGGCTCTTTGCAGACTGACTCAATTTCCATCGACTCGGTCCAAACCGACGCGCTTTCGTTCACCAGACCGAAGATTGGCTAGCGCTTCACCGGCAATCGGGCTGTGAGGATGCCATGATGCACACAGTGATGCCCCGTCCGTCCGACCCCAAGCAGCAACCATCCGGTCGATGGCATGGGGATGGACTCGGATCCTCTATTTGCTTCAGTTTCGCATGCTGCACTTTGGCCGAATGCCAACGACTGCTTCCTCCATGGGCAGGTGCCTTTTTGAGCCTGCGATGACGGGCGCCCTGCCAGCGAATATTCGAAGCCTTCGACGCGCAGGCGGTCGTCAACATGCACGAAGGGCGGACAAGAACGGACAGCCCTGCCTCGAGCCAATCAGTTTTCCTGCTTGGATGATTCAATCGGTTTAGAGAGGGGAGCAAGCCTCACTGGCCTGTCACTGGCCAACATATCACCTGCCAACTGCGGCATGGCGCGCGAGAAACAGGGCACGCGCTCCCCAGACGTGTCTATGATCCCAGGAGCTCTTCTTCAAAACTCTCTCTGAGACGATCTGTGGCCTGCAGGCGACGCTCTCTGTCTGAGGCTCTCGCTCGCTCATTCTCCAATTTTCCGCCTCCAGCTCCGATCAAATCGCCGCACACAACAGCCATCACCATGGTGCTCAAGATCCGCCGCCCTGCCCCCGAGTTCACTGCTGATGCGGTCGTCGACGGCGAGTTCAAGAAGGTGTCGCTGTCGGACTACAAGGGCAAGTACGTCGTGCTCTTCTTCTACCCGCTCGACTTCACGTTCGTGTGCCCGACCGAGATCATCGCGTTCAGCGACAAGGCCGCCGAGTTCAAGAAGCTCGGGTGTGAGGTGCTCGGATGCTCGACGGACTCCAAATTCTCGCACCTGGCGTGGATCAACACGCCCCGCAAGCGCGGCGGCCTCGGCGAGATGAACATCCCGCTGCTCGCGGACTACAACAAGGACATTGCGCGTGCCTACGACGTGCTCGTGGAGGATGGCGACGAGGTCGGCGCGTCCTTCCGCGGCGCGTTCATCATCGACGGCAACGGCATTCTGCGCCAGATGACGGTCAACGACCTGCCCGTGGGCCGCAACGTGGACGAGATGCTGCGCCTCGTCGAGGCGTTCCAGTACACGGACGAGCACGGCGAGGTGTGCCCCGCCGGCTGGAAGAAGGGCAAGGCGACCATGAAGGCTGACGTCACGGGCTCGCTGGAGTACTTTGAGACCGCGAACTAAGCAAGCGGTGAGGCAACAACCAGCAGCGTAACGAGTGTCACTGCAGTCACTGCGCATAGAATAACATACAATAAACAACAAGCATTTTCATCCATTCCCACGTCATCAGTCACGAGTTGCATGGCTAATGAGCTACTACGAATGACGATGCATGGGAGTCGTCAATAAAGAAGGTTCATAGAGCTTTATTGTCTGAACAGCGAGAGGAGCAACAAAAAGAGGCAGCGAGGCCACGACAACAACACTAGAGACTCGCATCAGCACGAGCAAGCAATAAATGGGGGTTCGCCATCGCCACTAGCTAGCTGCTCCAGGAGAATGCCGAGGGCTTGACGACGTCCGAACTCCGGAGACTCGTTGTCGACTCGGAACCGCGCGCACTCTCGAGGATCGGCAGCTGCCAGTCGCGCGGGTCGATCATCGGGCAGTCCGAGATCGCAGACGCCTCCTCCTGGTTCTTTGTCGTGTCCTCGCTCTGGTTGGTCCATGAAGACACACCCGAGAACGTCGAGATCGTTGAGCGCGTCGTCTCGGAGAAGGTGTCGTAGGACTCGCGCCGCATCAGTGAGTTCTTCTGCGACTGCTGGCGGCTGCTACCGATGCTCTGGCGCTCGCCATACTGCTGCTGTTGTTGATGCCGCCGAGAGGAGAGCACGCGGCGGTCGTGCGTACGCTGGTTGTCATTGCCTACCTCATCATCGCCATAGCTATCCTCCGACCGACTAGCCGAGGGCGACTCGGGCAGCAGCAGCTCCGGCTTGCGTGCCAGCACGCCCTGCAGCGACACGGCGTCCAGATAGTCCCGGAAGCCGCGGCGGAACCAGGCGGCCCAGTCCACCGAGTGCAGCGCGCGGAACTCCTCCTTGCGCGGCGTGCCGTCGGCGCCCACGCCAATGACGTGGAACGCGTCGCTCTTGTCCGTCAACAGCACGCGCAGCAGCTGGAAGCGCTGCTCCACGCGTCCGTTCACCGTGTCCTCGCTCGTGTACAGACACAGGTGGTCGTCGTCGCGCAGCAGGCAGTAGAACGCCTTCCAGCGCTTGAGCACGAGCCCCTTGCGCTTCTGTAGCCAGCCGCTCATGAGCACCGTCGTCTTCTTGCGGCTCGCCGCCAGCTCCGTCGCATGAGTCACACGCTTGAACATCACGGTCGGTGCTCCCACGACTGTGGACACGGCGCCCGTTGACGAGATGCCCGACGACGCGGTCGACGGGTTCCTGTGCCGGCTCTCGAGCGCGTCAAAGTCCTCGGTGCTGCGCATCGTATGGAATGAGCTCGCGAGGTCGCTCGGCTGCGCGTCCATTGCAGCTGCGAGCTTCTGCGCGTGGCTCGAGAGCCCCGCGCTTTCACCGCCGTCGCTCTTGTCAGACGTGGGCTTGTGAAGCGATGTCGTGGCGCGCACGGATTCGAGCGTGAAGCTGTCAAAGTCGAACGCCGCACCCTTCGCAGTCGTCACGCGCGTGCTGCTAAGATTGTTGCTGGTTGACGTACTGGATCCTCCTATCCGAGACGCGGACAGTGGCTTGACGGCGCCGCTACGCTTTGCCTCAATCGACTGCTGGAACGTGGGCGAGAGTAGCTGGATGCCGGCGCCGGCGCTGCAGGTACTCGCATTGCTGGCGTTGCTGCTCGCAACCGAGGACGACGACGACGTCGTGCGATCTCGCACGCTCGGCTTCATACTCGCTTGACGACAATACTTGCTGCTGCTGGACACCAGTACTCGCTCGCTTCGTGCTTCAAGAAACAACCTACAAACTGGCAACTGCGACTGTGTTCACGTTCGCGATCCTGGGCGAGTTTAGGAGTGCGTGACTTCGTCTCTTTGAAGCCGATCTATCTGTCTCGCGACTCTTTCCTCAGCAGCAGCAGCACGAGGCGGAAAGAAAGAAACGGCTGACGGAAGAAGGAACTGGGAAAGCGCAGAAGACGCCCTCGTCTTCTTTCTATAAACTGCGAAGGTGACGCTTGACGGTCTGGACTGAATCTCTCTTGAGTTGTTGTGCTGCGCTGCTGCGGCGTGAAGCACGAAAGGAGAATGGCAATGGAGGAATGCCGATGGAGCTGCTCGCGTGAGCTGTTTGCGGGATTGATGGAGGTAACGCGTGACTTGTTGTGCAATGTGTGACGTGTGAGAATGGCTGTCAAACTAGATGCGTTCAGCCAGCATCTGGTTCACAGGAGGAAGAAATGAGGTGCTGTGCGTCGACTTAGTTCTATAAAGTCGACGTAACTTCAAATTGCGACATACAAACACGTTGTCAAATGTCGACTTTAGACTAGTACGAAGTCATCTGTGAGTGCGTGATTTGATACACCAGCTACTTGCTGGCATGTGGTGTAGCACGCAATTGCGCGTTTTGCCCAGGAAAGGAAGCGATGGTAATCTCACAAACGTATTCACCGATGCATACACACATATACAAAGCCCGCCCTTTTCGGAAAGAACCGGACGAGAGCCGATCTGTAGACAATGACATTTGTCCAAAAACGAAATAAAAAGTGGCAATCATTACAATGGCGAGAGGAGATGATGTGTCAAGTTTTTCTTCCGCAAGAAACTACGCAAAGTCGACATCCAAGAATTTGCCCTACTCGTTCGTTCCAGCAAACACAGCTTTGTCGACTTAGTATACATTCTCGTGCGCGCTGTCACTTTTTCCAGCGAAAATGGAAAGAGCATTTCACCAGTCTTCCTTCACATATCGTGTTGGTGCGAAAGAGACCAAGGGCGCAAATGTTCACTCTCAAGGGCGCTCGAATTTGGAAAGTCACTGAGCGACAAGTGCGTGTACTGTGTCCAGCAGTAATCCTGGGGAGCTCTCGGGTGTGAACTTCGCGCCACCTGGGCGTAATAGCTGACGTGCTAAACTCATCTGGTGCGTGCGAGCGCTGTCGAACTTGGTCAAGCGACTGGCTGGCATGTTGGAGAAAATCTGGTGCTCAGCAGATTCCCTACGCTGCGCAAGGGCTTCTCGGACGTTCTCGTGATTGGCGGACATGCTGGGCTTTCAGACTCGACTTTGAGACTAGTGTTATGGAAATCAGACGATTGCGTAGACTGCAATAGCAAGAAGATGCCCTTGATTGATTTCTTTGTACCAGCAGCTCCTCAGCTGGTTGGAGACCAGAAGACAGCTCGGCAGTTGCGCTTTTAAATGGATTGACGTGACAGCAGCGTTTCTATTTTAAGTGCTTACGCATTTGAAAGAGGTATATTTATATACATTAGGTTATGGTAGACAAAACGGTATGAGATTTGAAAAGGTTCTCTACTACAGATCAGCGCAGAAATAGGTCCTGGTAGACTATGTTGGGGCTCCTGATGACGAAAAGCTTTTTTGCTCTCGCTGGAGCGTGTTGTTACGCTTCAGAATGACAGCGCAGAGCACAAAGTAAGGCCAACGGTCATGGTGATCGTGCAGAAGTGTCTGCTGAGGTCGTGTGGGTGGCTGGGATTTTCCAAGAAGCTTTGCGTGATTCAATCGAGTAACTGTGTCTAAGCGATTTGAAATACGTAGTGCTCACTGTCGTATGACAGTCAAAGGCAGTTGCCGATCATTGCGTTCTGTCACACACCAGAAAGCCCAGATGGGCCCATGACAGCCATCACGTCAGCGACGCGTCAGTGAACGCTCTGCGCTTCTACACAATGTACTATCTCAGCTGCCTTCTGATATCAGCCCAGTGTGTTGACACCAGTCAAGTAAGTGCACCAGGAGGCAGAGTGGGGCAAGTTGTTGTATTGGATACACGTACGAACGAATGAATGGCCGCTATGTCAAGCAATGAGCACACGGAGGTCGCTACCTGCCCACTTGCCGTGAAAGTCATGCTGTCGTAACTTTTGAGAGAGGCTTTTATGCGCTTGTGTGGGCCGCAGGATGTGGTGGAAGCCTCACGTTGCGTATGTAAATTCCAGTCCGATGCCGTGCGCTTGTTTTGTGAAGTTCCTGGTTGGGGGTTGCTTGTCGTTCGAATGAGTACATACGTTGCGCAGTTTCATTGTGATGAGATATGCCGACCAGCTCAGCAGCACATCGAGAGCATTGTCTAGCTAGTACGTACTCTCAACTGTCTGGCAGCGTGTAGCTTTCCTTAAAACCATCGGACTTTCTCACTCG
>JAASGT010000977.1:0-13066 GCA_023334315.1 Globisporangium alternatum | reverse complement strand
TCCTGACAGAAGCTCAGCGACGTGAACAAGCGGCCATCGGCGGTGAGGTTCGCCTCGAGGTTGCGTCCAGACTGCGCGTTCGAGGTGACGCCGTGGAAGAAGAAGATCGGCAGCGCCAGCTTGTCGCTCGGGATGAGGTCCAACTACGCGAGAACTGTCGAGCAGGTAAAGGGTCGAGCAGGTAAAACCTTCCAATCACAGTCCACCCTGAGGTTGATCACGGAGCCAGAGGTGCTTCCATCAGCAACCTTCCACCAACCAGCTGACCAACTGCAACGAAGTTCTTTGAATCGTCTGGTGAGCTCCTAGCCTCGGAGTTTCGAAGCTTATCCGCGAAGCTTCGCGTCCATATCACGAAGTGCTCCAACGTTGCCAGGAGCAGTAAGCATGCATGCGTGCTTGCATTTCAAAGCGCGCTTTTCCACCAGAAGCCTTGCTGTGTTGGTCTCTGGATATGTCGCCTTCCCAATACCTCGGAATCGGTTCAGCGCGTTGGCAGGTAAGTGAGCACCAGTCAATTGACTGACTGCGTGGTGGGATCAGATGGTGACCTGACTCTCGAAAGTCACGTTGAAGTTGAATGAATGAATGGCTTGTTTCGTCGACAGTGCAAAAAGCTAGTCGTTCGGGTTTTAGAGTAAGACAGCACGCATCTACAGGCAGATTAACAATAGTATAGAAAATAGTCTTACATCTTTTTATAAAGGTTTATTGACCTACATCATCATCACAATTTTAATCGTACTACTATCATTTTCAAAAGGGTATAGAATGTGAAATACCAGGATGGAGATCTCGTTGTCCTAAGGCGCGGTCTGGTCAACAAGTTCGCCGCTCTTCCGTCACCCCAGTCAACAGCTGGGAGTCACCGCAATGCAGTGGCAACCTCACACTTCAAAACCCAAGAGGCGCTCAGGATCTTTCCAAAGCGGCGCGCTCGCATCCCGAGATGACTCTCCACGAGCTCCCAGTCATCGATTGATCTCATTCTCCAGAAGCTCGTCCAACAGAACAAGCAGCTGGGAGGCCGGTCGCGAGCACTCCACACGGCCTCAAAGGCACCAAACCAACCAAGATGACGTTCATGCCCACGAGCAGCAGCTACGGGTCGATCTGGCGCTGTTCGCTTACGAAATTTGCGCTGCTCGCGTGCTGTGAGCTGAGCATTTGCTGTGCGGAGACTGGCCTGCGCACAAGCGCCTTCAACAAGAACGCCGAGCCACCGCTACCGATCTTCTACTTTCACGAGATCAACGGCAACCCGGGCTTGAGCGCCAACTACACGGTCAACCTGACGGGCGGCTCTTCACAGCGCTGAGTTTCTACCCCGACCTGTGCTCGATCGGCGCGCTGGACAACCAAATGAAGCTCGCGATCGCGCAGATCCGTTCCATCGTAGTGAATGACTCGCGCTACGACAACAGCTACGTCTTCATTGGGTACTCGCAGGGCGGGCTCATCGCGCGCGCTGTGATCGAAGAGATGGATGACCACGAGGTCCAGGCGTTCATCAGCCTTGCGGGCGCGCAGAACAGACTCTTCAATGGCTCACAGCCGAGTGACTACGTCCCTCTCCTCGTGTTTGTCAAGTACTTTGGCCCGCTGCTGCTATCGCTGACGCTCTTCAACTTCACACAGTGCTCGGAGAAGGACTACTACGGTAAGCTCCAGCGCGACTGAAGAAGTGACGCTCAAGACACCTGAGCTGCAGCAACAGCTCTCGTCGATCAACATGGGGCGCTCGCCGTTTTTCAACGAGTAGATCAACTCGAACCCGTTTCTGCCAAAGTACAACAACGTGAACGCATGCGCTGGTCTCCTTGACCTCAAGTGCGCCCTCGAGAAGAAACGCTGGCGCCGGAACTTCCTCAAGCTCCAGGTATTTCACCTCTTTGCGTCCCCGGGCGACGACGTCATTACCCCATGGCAGGCGCGCTCATGGCGTAGTATAGCAACGTCAACGCGCTCGACAAGATTGAGACCAAGTTCGTGAACCTGAAGATCGTGGCCATGGAGAACACGCGCGAGTACCAAGACGATACGTAAGGCCTCAAGACACTCGATAAGCGAGGACGACTCGTCCTGCACACGGTCCCAGGCATCTGCCACACGTGCTGGATGAGCGACAGCTACCCAGTGGCCGCTCTACGACAAGTATAACTTCCTGGCGTTCAAGGACCCGCTCTGCTTTGGAGGCCCCAAGCTCGCCGAGGATTTCTAAAACCGAACCCAGGCTGAGAGCAGGAGGCTTGTGGGCTGTGACCATGTTATATCTCGGCAAATAGTTGGTGGCGAACATGAATAAATACGTTATCATTTACTCTATAGGGCTCTTAAATTCTCACTACTGCCTTCTCCGACTTTGCTTGGCTCTCTCTATCATTCAAAATTTTCCTTCACGTACCTCTCTCGCTCATTTTATTTGCTGAGCCAGTGCGACTTGAGCAGCGCGAGACGCAGCTGCAGTGTGATCGCGTCCGAGGCCGCAAAGTCTAGTGGGCTGCGGCCGTTGTGGTCCACAATGTCGGGGTTCGCGCCGGCGTTCAGCAGCAGTCGGATCATCTCGCCGCTCCCATTCGACGCCGCGCTGTGCAAACACGTCGAGCCGTTCACGTCTCGGGCGTTCGCGTCTGCGCCCTTGGCGAGTAAAAACTCGGCCACTGGCGCAAAGCCCCGCGTCACGGCAGCGCGCAGCGGCGTCGCAATGCTTTGGCTTGACGTCGCCTCCATCTCTGCCCCTGCTGCGACCAGGATCTCCACGACGTCCAGGTGGCCGTGGTACGACGCGATGTATAGCGGACGGATGGCATACTGGGACACCGCCTCGATGTTCGCTCCATGGACGAGTAATTCCTTCACGATGCCCGCGTGGCCACGCTCGGCCGCAATGTGGAGCGCGGTGATCGAGTTCCCGGTCTTCGCAGCGTCAATGTTGGCGTCAAACGACAGCAGGCAGCGCACAACGTCGTCGTGGCCCGATTGCGCGGCCAAATGCAGCGGCGACGTCTGCTTTACCCTGCAGACTGCGTCGACGTTCGCGCCGTTGAGCAGCAGGCTGTTAACGACGTTGAGGTGACCGTGGCGCGCGGCGTAGTGCAACGCCGTGTAGCCGTTCGCGTTCGTGGCTTCAAGCTGCGCGCCCGACCAGAGCAAGTGCAGCACGACCGAGAGGTGACCGTTGCGCGCCGCGAGGATCAGCGGCGTCGGCTCGCGCTTCCCGAATGCGGCGTTGATGTCCGCGCCCTTCGCGAGTGCGTGTTCAGCGATCTGCAAATGGCCGTGCTCGGCCGCCGCGCACAGCACGCGCGACTCGGCGTCGGGCAGCGAGGCGCCGCATTGCGCGAGCAAGAAGCGCACGACCTCGACGTGACCATGGATCGCGGCCAGCAGCAGCGGGTGCTTGAGCGACTCGCTCTCGCTGTGGAACGTCGGCGGCTTCGTGCCTTCGCGCAGCAAGACCTCGACCATGTCCAGGTGACCATTGCGCGCCGCCAGCGACAGCGCCATCTGGTTCGACGAGCTGCTGCTGCCAACAGTCGCAGTAGCCACTAATGGCGCCGACGTTTTGGATGATGACGACGACGATGATGACGACGATGACGATGAAACCGACAGGTCGGTTACTCGCTGGTGAACATTATTGTCGTCCATGTCGTCGCGACGCGGGTGCGTGACAAACGTAACGCTCCCGCGTCTGCTGCCACTTCGGTTACGTGGGCCGCGCGTAACCGAGTTGTAATCCTTTGTAACAGCCTCGACGTGCGCCCCAAACGAGATCAACAGCTCTGCGACCTGCACATGGCCATTCTCCGCCGCCTTGTGCAGCGGCGTCGTGCCACAGTCCATCGCCGCGTTCACGTCCGCATTGTGTGTCAGCAGGTACCGCACGACATCCACGTGGCCGTGCAACGCGGCTTCGTGCAGTGGCGTCATGCCCTCGGCGCTCTTGCAGTCAATCTCCAGGCCCTGTGCGTGCAAGTACGTCACGAGCGCCAAGTACCCGCCTCCTGCTGCTAAGTGGAGACTCGTGACGCCACCGGGGATGCTTGCGGAGAGGTTGGCCCCACGGTCGATGAGACACTGGACGGTCTCCAGCTGGCCGTGCATCGCCGCGATGAGCAGCGGCGTCGCGCCGTCCGAGTCCACGACGTCGTCGGACGCCGTGTCGCCATCCGCATCCTCGTCAATGTCGTTGTCAGCGATTTCAGCCTCTGCGCTAATCGGCGAGGTGGTGGCATCCAGCAATCGGTAGTCGTCGTCGCTCTTGCCGCCGGGACTCGACGAGCTCTTCATCGGACTCGAGGTTGTGCTCTTCTTCCAGTCTTGTTCTTTTGATTCTTCCACCGAGAGCTCGCCAAAGCTCTTGTCGAGCACTTTTACGGACGGCGCTGAGTTGTTCGTGTCGCTCTTCGCAATCGACGATGATGACAGCGCACTAGTGCCCGTCGTGGCGGCCTGGCGCAGGTACTCGACCACGTGCGTGTGGTTGTTCACCTGCGCAATGTACGCGGCATCATTGCCGTCGACGTCCATGGCCTTCAGGCTCGCTCCGTGCGCCACCAGGTACGACGCAATGTAGAGCGCACCTTTCCACGCGGCAAACATGAGCGCCGTGAAGCCCTCGGGCGTGGCAGCCTCGATCTTTGCGCCGGCGGTCACGAGCTCGTGCACTGCGTCCTCGTGGCCGCCCACGCACGCGAGGTGCAGCGCCGTGAAGCCATCGACGTCCACGCGGTTCAGATCCAGCTGCGCGCCTGCTTTCTTGACGATCTTGGCGATCTTCTTCGCATCGCCGCGCTGCGCCGCGCGGTGCAGCAGCTTGGCGAGCCCGTCGATCGTGTAGCTCTTCGTGCGTCGAGCACGTGGGACGCCGGCGGCAGCGTGCTGCTCCTCCTCATCCTCCGTCACGGGGCTGCCTCCACTCTGCGAGCTGTTGTTGCTCAGCATCCCATCTAGCGGCTCTGTAGTCTCTGCTGCGGCCGGCTCTCGTTCTCGCGTCTCTGTCGTTGGATACGCGCGCGCGTGGATCGCGTTCTTCCTGTCCCTACGGTAGCCTGCAGGCGTTCTGCCGGCGGCACTCTCTCTGGTCTGTGGAGCTTGTACGCGGGGTCTCGCGTTGGGGTGTGGGGCTTTCTGCGGCAGAGCAGGAAGGCCGCACGCTCTTGTGTGTGAATGTGCTACCCTCACACACGCATGATGAGAGGCAGGAGAAAGCCTGGAAGCGGAGAGATCCAGAAACCCGCGCTGAAAAAGTGGCGAAAAGCGCGGTGTTGTAAAAGTGTAGCTTTGTCGGTCTCTGAACATATTTTTGGTCTGTAATACTATACTTTTTATATCATTAATAATGCTTTTTAGATCTTGAGACCATTTCTTTTGGCTCTACGAGTATATTTTTAATCCACAAAGTGCTTTTTTTACAAACAAAATACATTGTTATTGTAAACACAGTATTTTGTCTGTTATTGAATGACGTACGCAATGCAATGCGCGACGAGACGACGTTGAAGCGAGTTACTCACAATGAACGACGGATACAAAATAACCGTAACGTATGCAGGTAGGCTGCCTGTAAAAGCTTCATGTCTTGCGTCACTGCTTCTGAAAAGCAAGGCACCAGATGCGAAGTAGGTAGGAAGTACTGTAGAGTTCAATCAACTTTGCTTTTGGTCCACCCTTGTGTATCCCGTGCACTTTGTGCTAATAATCCATTCAGCACGACGAAGAGCTACGAACGAATAAAAACACGAAAGGATAGGCGGAGCTCACGATGCGCCACGCACAGACTGACGCAAGAAGACACAAGTGACAGAGCAAGGCATCTTCTTGAGCCATAGAGAGATTGCGCCGCTGGCCGTTGGTTTGAGACCAAGTGCTGGTTGAGTCGTCGGTCATGGTGCTGGTGTAGGATGATGCACATCAGTTTTGCCAATGAGCTGAGGGCGGAAGAAAAACCGGATCTCTGTTGTCGTAAATATTCGAACGCATGGTTGTACCACGCTGCACTGCTTCAATCGCATAGTGAATTTAAGTGAATCGACAGACTCGCAGAAACAATTGGTTCGAAATTTTGGGATGTGCTACTGCTGGTGATGGCTGCGTAGGGTTGAAAGATGCCTCTCATGGCTCTATTGGATAGTGCAGCACACTCATTACTCTCCGACGTACGAGTACTGAACAGTGTAATTGGAGCGCTGTGTTAGTGGAGCTCTTGGAATTTGACGGTTACCACCTGGGATTTCAGTCGAATGAGTCAGTCGACAAGCAGGTGCATATTCTCAATCTGAAACCGACCATTGTGACTAATTGACACCATTTCAACGAGCCTGCATCTGAAATGGCATGTTCGCCTCAGAAGGTCGCCAACTTACCATGAGATATCAAAGTACCAACACGACAAGTAAGCGACCTTCTGTTTTTTGGTTCGGGTCGATACACTAAGTAAACCTAGAGCCCCTGACGCCCCCGAGAAGGCATCTCCGGGCTCCCGAACTCGAGAGCTCGGGTGAGCTTGTGTTCGTTCTTGATGAAGATGTTGCGCGCGGCGTTCACGTCTCGATCCATCGTGAGTTCGCACTTCTCACAGTGGAAGTCCTTCTCGTGCGTGATCTTGCGGTTGATTCTCCCGCAGTGTGAACACGTCTTCGTCGTGTAGTGCTCTTCGCACACGACCATCAAAGTCTGGGTCGCCTGGAGGGCGTTTGCGCTTGGTCGACTTCATCGTTAGACAGCGAGATCGTTTGTGGGGATCTCTCTTTTTGGCAGAAGGCACGTACTTGGGCATTGCTTCGAGCTGATTACTTGAATAGCAATGTTAGCTATATTACCAATGTTGTGTAGTAATTCAGACCAATTTTCAAAAAATTACAACAAATAGACACAACTCATTGGAAAATCGTGTAAAATTGGCATCTCTCGAACGGAGCAAGGCCATGACCGCACAGCTCATGACGGCACCTTCCTCATCGCCACCGCAGGAGGGCCCCGCGGCGCCGGCGCGGCTGCTCCCCGTGTTCTTCTTCCACGGCGTGATCATGAACGCCAAGTCGGGCCATAACCTGGCCGCCAGGATGGCGCGCGAGGGCCGCCATTTCGTGCCGCTGAGCTTCTGCACAGGCAAGCGCTCGGCCGCGCGGTCGCTCAAGGACCAGGTACAACTCGCGATCGCGCAGATCCGCGACATCGTGAACGGCGACGACAGCGAACGTTTTGCCAATGGCTACGTCTTCGTCGGCTACTCACAGGGTAGCATGCTCGCGCGCGCGGTCATCGAAGAGATGGACGACCACCGCGTCACGACATTCATCAGCCTCGCCGGTGCCGTGAACGGCGTCTTCTACGGTCCGCAGCGAGAAGATTTGCTTGCGTCGCAGCTCTTTGTGCATGAACTTGGCCCCGAGCTCATCCCAGCGAGCGTCTTTGACTTTAGTCAGTACACGAAGGCGGACTGCCATTCGGGCAAGTACCAGGCAGATTTTGACGACTTTGCGCGCTCGCACCCCGAGGTGCAGCACCAGCTGGCGTTCTTCAGTCTGCAGCGCTCGCCCGTCAAGGACGCATGGAAGGCCAGCAACGTGCTGTTGGCCGAGCTCAACAATGTGGATGAGGTTGATACTGAAGAGGGTCGCCTCAACCAGCAGCGTCGACGCGACAACTTCCTCAAGCTCCAGAGCGCGCACTTCTTCGCGTCACCGGACGACGGCCTTGTGGCGCCATGGCAGAGCTCGATCCTGGGCCAGTACAGCGAACTGAACGACGCGCAGGAGATCACGACCAAGTTCAATGACGCTCAAGCGCTCCGCGTGATGGACATGAAGAACACGGTCGAGTACAAGGAAGACACGTACGGATTACGCTCGCTCGACACGCGCCAGGGGCTCTCTCTGCACGTGCTGCACGGCGTGAAGCACATCAGCTGGATCACGGACAGCGACGAGTTCGGCCCCAATGGCGGCACGCTGCGCTTCTCCGAGATCTACGACAAGCACATCCAGCCGCTGTTGTAAGAGTACGTAAGTGTACTTTAAATCACTAGACCTCTGTTGCCTTGACCTCCTGTGTGTACATATTCTAAGTCTCTAGTTAGACTCGTGCTGAGGAATCAGCTTTCTTGGAGAGCGGGTAGATGTACTGGTCGTACAGCGGCAGAGCGCGGTTCTGCCCATAGGCGTCGAGTCGTGAATCCAGTACGAGTGCAAGACGTTGGGCACCTCATGAAGCCCCAGGCCACCGCACTTGTGCAGCGTCTTGAGGCCGTAGGTATCCTTCTTGAAGTCGGTTGTGCGTTCCATGGGAATCACCTGAAGCTGGGTGAACTCGTCGCGAATTTGCGTGGAGCACATGCCGTCGTCGCCCGACGAGCCGAAGAAGTGGGCGCTCGTGAGCCTCAGGAAGTTGCTCCGGCGCCGCGATTGCTCGGCCTTGCACTTCTTGATACCCGAAGCCTCACCGCCTTCGCACGGGCTGATATTGTTGATCCGCGGCAGGAACGGATTGGCCGCTTCCCAGAGGTCGCTGGCAGACGAGCGTGCGAGGTTCATGATCGACACCTTGGCCTGGAGCTCCTGCTGTTCCTCGACCATCTCGTTGAACTCAAAGTGGAGTGTGCCGTTGAAGTCCGCTAGCGAGTACTTAGAGAAGTTGAAGAGCGCAGAGGGTACGGCGTTGGGGCCAAGGCGCTTGACGAACGCGAGCGTCGGGAGCGCGTCGCTGGGCTGCGGGCCGTAGAAGATCCCGTTCTGCGCACCGGCGAGGCTCACGAGCAGGCGCACACTGTGCTCGTCCATGTCTTCAACCACGGCACGTGCAAGCGCCCCACCCTGCGAGTGGCCTACAAAGATGTATCCATTCGCAAACACCGGGGGGTTCGCAGCGATGACCTGGCGGATCTGCGTGATCGCGAGCGCCACTTGCGTGTTGAGAGGACCACCGGAGCAGCTGCCTGTGCAGAATGAAAGCTCCGTGAAGACGTGACCATCGACTGTGAGGTTGTGCTAGAAGTTGGCGCCCGCGGTGCCATCCTCCGTGACGCCGTGGAAAAAGAACACGGGTAGTTGGAGCTGATTGGTGGTGGAGCTCTTGTTGAGCTGCTGTTTATCCTTCTGCTGATGCGGAGGTGGGAGTGACCCGCTGGGACGGCGCTCACTGTGATGACCAGCAAAAGAAGGTTTGTGACGAATACTAGTAGTAGTGCAGTGGAGAAGCGCGCTTGGGTCATGATGGCGTTGGGCTTCTTTCAGAGGGTCAATGGCTGGTGGCGAATAGTTGTGCTGCGGAGAGCGAAAGCAGGACTGAGATCGAGAGCGGAGGCAGGAATGACACATGACCGAGCGAGCAATAGAATCCCGATGATACAGAGCCTTCGGGTGATTTATCTCCGCCCTCTCGACAGGATATTCGTCGTCGTGTCCTGCATCGTAGCCATAGAGTGAGGAGTAAGTGAGGTGGTCATGATATACAATTTCATTTGCGACTTGTCAAAGTATCCGGTGACTAGCCAAAGATCCACTTGAGCGAATGGAACCCATGCTGCCGCTGCTGTGTATCACGCACTCGCTAGTACCAAGTGCATGAGAGTTCTCCGAGAGCACCCGCGCCTAGCCAGAGCGGACGCAATGAGGAATGGTGCCATCAACTCTCGTCACCCATACTTGTCACTGCGTACGTAAGCGAGGATGGTTGGCAAACGACTTGAAAAGTACAAGTTTTCTTTTTCAAGTTGTTTGCCACAAACCCGCCTATCAGCCAACAGAACCACACACTGTCAGCAAACTCTGGACACCAAAACAAAAAGAAGAATCAGGTCGGGCCAGCAGCTAAAAATAGCTTCTCGCTTGTCAGTTCCAAAAATAGCTCCAGCGACGCACGCACGCTCGCCAGCAACAAGCAATCACCAACGACAAGCAAGACAAGCGCCATGACGATCTTGGGCGCTACCAACAAGGACGAGGAGATCAAGGAGTGGCACTTCCACGTCTACTGGCTGGAGAACCGCAGCGAGCAGGGCTTCGCGCGCGCCGACGCGCTGCGGCGGCTGCTGCTTGAGCGCGTCGAGAGCGACCCGAACTTCATCGCGGTCTTCCACGGCGTCTCGCAGAAGCAGTACCCGGCGCTTGTTGGCTCGCCGCCGCCCATGAACCGCAAGCCCGTGGGGCCGCACCCGAGCGGCAGCTTCGAGGTCTGGGTGCCCAAGGAGTCCTTCGTGCGCCTGCTCTCGTTCTTCACGCTGCACCGCGGCGCGCTCTCGATCTTCCTGCACCCGCTCACCAAGGACCAGCGCGTGGACCACTCGCCGCAGCGCGCGATCTGGCTCGGCCAACCGTGGCCCATCGACGCCGACTCGCTCCCCGAGGACCCGACTGAGGAAGACGCCGACCCGCCTTTCCAGTACCCGGAGCTCGGGCTCGGCTACAGCCGCCGCGACTGAGAAGAGGGTGGCTGACAGTGTAGCCATGTGAGTGTTAATTGCGACCCAGAAATGAATGATCTATAAGCGGTCTGTCTATTAGCATTAATCTAAGGTTTGTCGGACACTAACCACAGGCTTCATGGCCGCCGTCTCAAAGCGTCTGGGCCTGCGACGAGCTCTCAGCGAACTCGTGGATGCCCAGCGTGTGGAAATCCAGCAGCCGCGTCTCGAACGCGTACCCGTGGCCCGCGAGGATGGTGTCGACGGCGTCGGCCGTGTCCCAGATGATCCTGCATTTGCCGCGGTCCACGTTGTCGAGCTCCACGATGACGTCAAAGATCGGGTTCCCACCGCGAGCCGCCTGCATTTTGCCCTTGCCGGGGGCTTTCTGGGCCGCAGCGTCGCCCACCGTCACGCTCTGCACACCGCCGATGAGTCCCTTGAGCGCATGGTTCTGCACGCACTCGATCATCACACTCGCCTGCTGCTCGAGCGCCTTGACCATCATGCGGTGCGTAAAGCCCACACATGCGTGCAGCACGAGCCCATCGCCTTCGATCTCGTTCGACGTGTCGATGATGCACACGTTCTCGACCGTCTCAGCCACGCAGCGTGCAATGTCGCGAATCAGCGTTGTTTTTCCCAATCCAGGGTAGCCCAGCAGCAAAATGATTTTGCGCTTGTGCTCCTGGTTCAGCAGCAGATCTTGCAGCACGCCTGCAGCATTTTGGAGCGCTCGTCCCATTCGCAGCGTCATGCCATAGATCTCGTTCGTCTTGCTGCGCATGACCGAGACGCAGTGCAGCTGCTGATTGATGCCCGCGCAGTTGTCAAAGCCGATCTTGTCCTCACTGCTGAGCCGCTACACAATGAAGTCCACGTCCTTCTTGGTGACCAGGTCGCTGCTGAGGATAAAGCGCTCCTTCTTGGTCGTGTACGCGTGCGGCGAGCGACCGATGTCCAGGCAGATGTTGACCATTTTCTCCTCGTAGTCGACGGTTTTCAGGATTTCGAGCTTCAGGTGCGGCGGCAGGAGCTCCAGGAGCGATTCGAGCTCGTACTCCAGGCGGACCTCAGGCACGACCCTGAGAGCAGTCGAGGGCACCAAATTCTCTGCAGAAGAGCTCGAGGCTCTTTGGCTGATAGTTGCTGGAGCGTGAGTCGAATCAGATGCACCGGTTGCCCTTGCTGAGCGCTGCGAGCTCCCACCTGAGCTTCGTGAGCGCGAAGAGCTGCACCGAAGTGTCGACTTTCGCTATCAGGCTCATCATGCACGCTGGTAGCAGCTCCGCGGCTTCAGCGACGAGATCGACGAGCTTCTTTGGGATCTTTTGCTGGTACCACGCCAGCGCGTCCTTGTTCATCTCAGTGTGTAGTTGGAACACATACCCGCTCACGCCTGAGAGAGTACATGTCGAGACACCCTTGATGGCGTGCGTGGGAACGCCGAACGTTGGGTTCTTCGTGTGCTTCGTTCTTGTGGCTTGTTTGTCAAAGAGAGACATACCCGTCGACGGCAATGCTGCCGTGTAGGTGCTTGCAGTGTTGCCAAAGAATTTGTTGCTTGAAGCTGTAGGCGACTTGGTACTCGGGAGAGCAACCTGGTCGTCTGGTTTAGGATCTTCGAACGCGAATTCATCCAGCGTCATGACTTCGAGATTGACAGAGGAGTCGAGGTCAAATGTCACCTTCTTCTTCGCAGGCGCCGACGGGAGCGGCACGTTGATCGATGGTGGATTGTCAGCAGCTGCTGGCTTCATCAACTGAGTCACCTTTGTTTTTTCAACCCAGTGAATGCAGTTGGAGTGGCAAAGTAGACGATGGCTTAGCCCCAAATCTAGGTACTGCTGGTGGGTGTCCAGAGACTTGGCTCCAAATCCAGTTGCGGCTGCACTTGTCGGTGCATTAGCGTTTGCTGGCGGGTTGTTAAACGAAAACCCAGTAGCTCCAGTTCACTGCGCTGCTGGTGTCGTTGGGTTTCCAAACAGAGATGGAGCTGGTGACGCTCTGGTCCCAAACAAGCCAGGTGTCGTTGTCGTTGCAGGCGCAGCATTGTCAGCGTACGGCTTGAATGAAACCCCAGCAGTTTCGAATGAAGGCGGTGCCGCTCTCTTTCCGAGCAGACCTGGAGATGGCGACGGCTTGGTTCCAAACCCCATGGCCTGTCCGGAGCACGTCCTGCCTCCCGTACTGTAATAACAACCTGGTAGATAAGCAACGAACACGTTGGTGCGAGGGCCTCCTTCGCACGGGCGGTGATGGCGGTGCCCCGGTCGGGAGTGGCGGCCAGCGCGGCATCAGCGGCGGGGGCAAGGGCGACGCGTGCATCTAGACTGTGGTGGCGATGATGACTGGTGCTGCTGGGGCCGTGTGTGTGCGCACTGGAGAGGAGGTTGAAGAGTGAGTGAGCGCGTGCAGCGGAAGACATCAACATGGATACACCACGTGACAATCGCTTGGGCTCGTTCAGGCTCGCTCGCAGAGCACAGGGCAGGCAAAAAGGCTTCATACAGATTCTCATAACGTAAACTTTCAGTTTAGTGCGCTCCGATCAGTTTTGTGCGCTTCGATCATATTTGCCAATCAAAAAATGACTCGAGGATTTTTCAATGCTGATAGGCCAAAATGACAAATCTATCATTTCGCCATTCCCTTCACGAT
>JAASGT010000976.1:0-13069 GCA_023334315.1 Globisporangium alternatum | reverse complement strand
CAAGCTGCTGCTGCGGGTGTTGCTGACCAGCTTGCCGAGCGCGCTGTCGATCGAGCTCCAGCAGCGGCTGGAGCTCGTCCACCTCCCGCTGCAGGTCATATCGCTGCGGGCTGTCCGCCTCTCGTACATGTCGGCGTTCCCGACACTCGGCCTCGACCTTGGCCCGCTGGAGCGTTCGGATCTTCTTTCCGATCGCCTTGGACGTCGAAGCAGATGTGGCGTGGAGGCGTGGCTGCGCGCGCCCACTGGTGGCGGTAGCGGTGGGCATGTTCGCAGTGGTAGACATTACATAATGCGAGGTGAAGACGATTTCGCATTCCTTCTCATCTTCATCGCCATCTCTTCGGCCTCCTCCTTCATCGCGGTCGCTTCGCTTCGGCTTCGATTCCATCGCGTTCTCCGCTTCTTCTCTTTATCAGTCGATATATTTATTTATTCGATTTATCAGTATTTATAGAGGGAGCTGCAACCACAACCTCTATATCAAGCAAACCACCTCTATAATAACAATAGCCCACTTATAAAAATGATAGGCTATCGCTATTATAGGGTAAATATATTCTTTGTATGATTTCTTGTGTGCTCAGTGCTATGTATACCCTATGATGTTTGTCCTTTAGAGATTTCAAATAGGGTATTTCCATGTTGAAGTGATCCTGAAGTGCTCGTACCACGATGCTCTCATGGATACAAGTGCTTATGGTGCCAAAAGCGCTCTCCTGGTCATCTCGAGTCGTCCTCATTTCAACCGCGTACATCCATATCCGCTACAGCTTTCGTTAATCTCATAGTTGATTATCCGAAGAAGCCTCACCAAGCGATCTGGTTTCTCCCAACGCACACGCGTCACACGTAATTCTCATTTGAAATTAAAGAAAAATAGAATCTCGTAGTACCTATGCACCGATTTGTGAGTTGGGTGAATATTTCTCAGCCACACAAGACAGCCAGAAGCCTCCATATCGAGTGCCTGTCTGGTTCTCATGTGATACATTTCTATGGGGTGAGCTCCTTTCTAAGCGCCGAGCATGAGACTAGCGTGTCTATACCCACAGCATTCAACTCTTGCTTGTCAATCTCGCTACATACCTCAGTATCGAATTCACCTTCAAGCCCACACACAAGCACAAGAAAGCGCCTCGATGGTCCCACTCTCCAACCCCAGTGCTACATGGCCCTTCAGCGCAGTCGTTGGAGCCATGAGCACGTGGCTCAGACTGCCGCTAATTCTCCCAGGCTCCAGGTCACCCAAGGCATCTCAGTCCACCACTGCTCACAAGTTTCAGATCATCCGTTGTCAGGTCTCCAAGGCCAGGGTAACCCCCAGGCAGTCCACACTCCAGAGTCTCGTAGAGGGCGCGGATGTCGCCGCACGCTTCCTGCAGCTCAGGCTCCCACAGCAGGAGCTCGTCCAGCAGATTGTCGACTTCCTCGTGGACCCGAGCGCTGGTGGCGCGCTCGAGTGGAAATCCGTGGCCGTCGCGGCACGCTACGGTGCTCTGGACCTGCTCCAGGTGCTGCACTTGAGCTCCCATGGCTGCAGTCGCGCACTGGTCTGCGGCTCGGACGCGATCGACTTTGCCGCGCAGTACGGCCATCTCCAGCTCATCCAGTGGCTCCATGTTCGCTACCAGAGCCAAATACACTGCACGGAGCGCGCGATGGACTTTGCCGCAACGAACGGCCACTTGGAGGTCGTCCAGTGGCTGCACATGAAGCGCACTGAGGGTTGCTCGACCGCAGCCATGGACGGTGCTGCGGCCAATGGCCATTTGGAAGTGGTCCAGTGGCTCCATGCGAACCGGAGTGAAGGTTACAGCGCGCGTGCAGTGGACCTCGCGGCCCAGAATGGTCACTTGGAGGTCCTCCAGTGGCTCGTCACGAGAACTCAAGACAGTGTAAGTGACAGTCGGGCTCTGATGCCGGCCAAGTACGCAGCGCTTAACGGTCACGTCGAGGTGCTGAGCTGGCTCGCGAGCCAGCAGCCCGAGCAGATCTCAGCCTCAGGCCCAGCTTCGAATGGCAAGGTGAAACAGAGCTTTGTGCAGGAGATCAAGAGCTTTGCGGCCTACGGCGAGCACCCGCAGGTGCTTCGCTGGTGCAACGACTTCACCGCAGCCTAAGCAATTTTTTATCGGCTGAATAATCCATACAGCTAGAGTATTAGAATGGTCTTCGTTCCCTGATTCTCGCCAGTCAAGATGGCTCAGAGAACCTGAACCTCTTGGCGACGCAGGTGGGAGATGAGCGTCTCGTCCACAAGCTCAGCAACCACAGTCGAGGTACCAGGGCTGGTGACTGCATCGACGCTGGGCTCGTCGTGCGATGAGGTCAGCTCGGGCGCGACTTGAAAGGAATCCGATGACTCGTGCGAATCCAAATCCACAAGCGGGAGCCACTGGTTGGCATTGCGGCGGATGCGGTCGCCCACGAGCACCAGCGAGAGCCCCAGAGCGAGGACAGCCACGCAGCTCAAGAGCACCCAGAAGAGCGAGCTCTCGGAGCCAGTATCAGGTGGTGAATCCACTACGCTCTTGGCGGTGTGGCTTGCGGTATCCCTCGCAGCAGCAGCAGCTGTAGCTACTGGGGATTGTGTCGGTGGCTCTTTGCTCGCATTGGACTCTGGGGCTGTAGACACTGGGCTTGAGGGCATATCAATCACAGCACTGAGGGTCTTGGTCTCGTCGCTATCGCGGACTTCCGGGTCGCCTGTCTGGCTTGGGGCACTAGAGACGTCACCATCAAGAGACTTCGTGTCTTTCAGATCCGTAGGCGTGTGGTTTTCAAGCTCTCGCGTCGGATCCTCACTGATAGCAGGAGAGCGCTGTGTCTGCTCAGGTTGATCTGCGCTCCACTCTGGGCTGTTCGCCGTCTTGTTTGCTGGCGCGTTGGTGGTGTCGCCAGCTGCAACTGGGATCTCTGCTGCTTGGTCAGTCGCGTTGGTGGGGTACGTTGTGTGGTTGCTACTCTCCGATCCCTTTAGTGTACTCGTCTTGCTCACTCGAGTCGTGGTCATCACCACACTCTCTGGCGCACTCGTCTCGTCTTTGGCCGTGCCCTTTGACGACTCCCCATTTGCTTCCTCTGTACCACCAGCAACCTCGGAGGTCTCATTTTCATCATGGCTGGTTGAGTTCGTCCGTGCGAGTGTTGTCGGCGGTACTGTTCTGTGGGTCTTCTTGGGCTTGGCTCTGGGCTTCAACGCCTCTGGAAACTCAATCACAAGTGGCTTGGCGACTCGCGCGAGCGGCTCGTGAACGCACCGATGGAAAAGCGCGTTGTATTGCTCTAGCGCCATAGCTCCACTGCCACTCAGCACCATGCGCTTGCGAATGAGAAAGTTGAGGCGCGCCACGTTGTCTCGGTACAGACTGGGAAGCTGGTCCGCGTCGACGCTCTCGAGCTCACAGGCAAAGAGCAACACGAGGGCGCGGCTCAGCTGGCGCCGCATCAGGCTGCACGTGCAGTGCTCGAGCTCTGAACGAATCTCGTTACGCTTGTCTGCGTAAACGCTGTTGTAAGAAACATCTTGCACACAACTGCAGAGAGTCTCACAGTGGCTGACAGTGTAAAGTGCCGGGCGATCTGCAGGCTAGGAGAGCTCTCTGGAGCTGCTCGTACTCCGGCAAGTACTGGGACTTCTCATACTCCGGCAAATACTGGAATGTTATGTAATCGGCGCTAGACATGGTGTCAGCTTTCTCGAGCAGCGTCAGTGCGGCTCGGTACGCGTGCATGTCGAGCGCAGTGGGAAGCGAAACGCGCTTGGCGGGGTACTTCAGGCGGCTCTCGGAACCGCACACGCTTGTCTTCAGTGCTGAGCTCTCGACAGACAAGTCCAGGAAGGTCACCAATAGCAGGACCAGCAGGAGCCGCAGCTGAGTCGTGGGCATCGTCATGACGGAGCTTTGATCCTTGGGTTACGACTGAAGCTTTGGCTGGTCGGTGTCCACGAGCAAAGGAACCCGGAGAAACGGACGGAGCTCATCTGCGTTTCATTAGCTCGTGGCAATTGTGGAGGGTAACAGCTCTCAGCTAGTTATAGCTCGCTTCACACGACAGCTTCGAGTCGCTCAGCGCCACTGATTCATTCAGTCTTGAGCGTTTAGTACTAGACAACCACGCTTTACTCTGCCACTTTGACAATGAAGAGTGGAGTGCTGTTCCTGCTAGCCACGTCGCTTCCGACTCTGACAGTCGGTGCCTTCGAGACGGAGCTGCTGAACTCGTACCCTCTGCAGCGCGTACCATATCTTCTGAAGCTCTACACTGAGCTGCAATATGCCACCGAGCTCCAAGTCAGCAGCAACAGCACAAAGCTAGAGCCAGAGACGACTGGAGCTCCATTGCCAATACGACCGAAAGACCCCGACGATGCCTTCAAAATACTGATCCAAGCGTTAACTAACAGCTACCAAGAGCTCCACGCTGGCTTGGCCAATCCGCTACTGAATCCCATCCCAGCGTCCTCTAAAGCGAAGCTCCAGGTCGCAGAGCAGTGGTTCTGTCCGACACTCAGCGTGGGCTTTGCCGAATACCTCGACGAGACCCTGAGCGAGCGCGTGCTGTACGAAGCGCTCACCCCAAACGAATACTTGGACGACGAGGAGCTGCATGATGACCTGCGCTTTGACAAGCGGCGCTGGGACGAACTCACGCTCCAGAGTGCGCGAAAGTTCTACACGCGCGTGCAGATGGAGCTCCGACTGTTCACTGCGAGCGAGACTGACGATGTCGACGCGGCCTTCGAGACGCTCTTCACCAAGTGCGTCGTCGCACCGCTGCTCAAAGACATGGAGAAAGCGTCGTGAGACTCTGTTCGTGAGACAGACGCGGCTGTAGGTAGTAGGTAGATCTTGGTAGGAAAGTCAATCTTTCATCAACACGCAACTGAGTTCAGAGACTACCACGTACCAACATCTGAATTTGTCGAGACTGCTGGTTGAAGTGGCGGCGATAGAAGCAATAGCTCTCTGGCTCGAGCTTCGAAGGACGAACCTGATAGCGAATTGCAAAGATCTGAGAGCTCTTCAATCGTCAGTGAATGAAGCATAGGAAAGCAGAGAGATTCGAAGAATATCCATTCATGCAATACCCAGACGTAGCAATAACAATACATCCTCCGCAACAATATGCACGTGATCTCTTGGTCCACCGGCATCATCACTTTTCAAATAAACTTACAGCTGAAGTACCTCGCCCTGTCCTCACGAGAGGATGAAGTCCAGGTCGAGGCGAGACGTGGGCTTCGACTTGATGACGACAGGCGATGTCGGATAGGGTGCCTCGCTCTTGACATTCGCGCCAGCGCTCGCCTTCCAGTCGCTCATAGTGTTCGCTTCTGTGTCTTCGTAGTCGTCGTACTCAACCTGCGGTTCACTGTGGCTGATGTCCGCATCCTCGTCCAACACGCCGATCAAGTGGTCCTTGGAAATCAACGCGTGGCTGAGCACGTGCGCGACGCCAGCCATGCTGCGGATCTTGGTCGCGAGCGCGCTCATGAAGTCCACCTCGGGGTTGTACCGCTCGATCTTGCCGCTGGCGCTAAAGTAAAACGTGTTCACGCACGGGTACGTGACCTCGAGGCCGACAAGTTCCTGCACGAGATCTGTGTCGTCCAGCAGGTGCGGAAACACCTGTTCGATCGTCTCGAGCGAGTAGCGCACGTGCAGGTCCGCGCGCACGACGATCACCGGCAGCACGGGCTCTTCGTTGGCTTCATTCTCTGTCGGGCTCACGACGTCGAGGGACTTGAGCTCGAAGCGCAGCGCTGCGTGGTACTTGGAGTAGCGCTCCCACTGGCCCAATAACAGCCTGATACCGACGAGCTCGCCGAAGCCCACGCACTCCTCCATGGAGGCGTGCAGGAAGCGCGCCTGCTGGCTCGAGGCCACGGCCATGCGCGACAGCTGCATCGTCCCTCCTCTAGAATCAATGGTGGGGGTCATCATGATGGGCGTACCGTACTCGAACTGCGCGCAGTACTCCTTCACGAGCTTGCCGAGCGAGCCGAACGGCGTTTGGCGGTGGCCCACGACGAGCTCCTGGCGCAGCTGCTGCGCAGCCACGAGCGCCGCCACCTGGCGCCGCAGCTTGTTCACGCTTATGCTCAGCTCCTCTGCGTAGTTCTTGCGCTTGCGCCGGTAGTACTTGCCGCGCTCGCTGTTCGACATGAGCTTCAGGTTCGGCTTGATGATCACGTGCGACGCCGTCATGTCGTCGCTCTTGTCCTCATAGTCGCTCAGCTCGAAGAGCGCGAGCAGCGCGACAGCGTCCGGGCTGCCAGAGTGGCTCACGAAGGCGCTGGGCATGCGAGGTGAGCCGCCGGAGCTGCTCGAGTCCGTGTGCAGCTCCAGGTCGGAGGAGCTCTCGGTGTCGGCGCCCATGGCGGCGATGGCTGGGACGCTGCTGAGCATGTCGCTTGGGCTGGCTCGCGGTGCTGCTTGTGTTGTGTTGTTTGTGCTTGATGGCATGTGTAAACGGGAAGAGAGTGGATTAGAGGCTCATGGGTGGTTTCGTTATGTACAGTGTATTAGCTTTAAAAGTGAAGAGTTTAATTTAGAAAGCCATGTTGGAGAAACTTGATAGTACTAACAAACTTTTGAAGTCATTTTGAAGAACGACTCTGTGAGCGGCACAAAACTGCCTCCTCTTTCGAATTCCCTTTTAAAATGGATATAGTGTACGTATTTTGAATCTTGTTGACTCATCGAACGCTACTAATATGTTTTATTTACTTTTCAACGAAGCCGAAAGAACTTCGGCCGTTCACAACTGACTAGTCGGGACATATGAAGTTAGAAAGGGACGCAACCGTTCAGCTACAGTACAAATGGCTTTGAGTGTACAGGGTATAGCGCAATTAGTGACCACCTAATATACCATTTCAAAAAGTATACGTGTATACGAAGGCTAGGAGATGGTAGAATGAATAGAGAATGCTAAGCCAAATAATTTTACCTGTGATAATAGATATGAGCACATTTGATAGTGTATACACTATACACTGGTCACTAATTGCGCTATAGCCTGTAATTTGTTTGAGCAGAGTACCTCTGTGAAATGGAAAATGGACTGCATTCGTTGTTTGGTGAAACGGAAACGTGCAGTTTGCTCTCGACCTTTCCCTTTTGTCTTTTAACCGCAACAACAGCCCCCTCCTCTGAAATGAGATCTACAGCTGCCGCGTTAGGTATATTCTCGGAACACATGAAATAACCGCAGCTATTTCCTGATTCGAGTCCCGCAACTTCCTGCCTCGACGTTTGCTCGGAAGACTCATCGCAGTCTGACCATCACAATTGAAGCGGTTTCTTCTGTTTTTTCTGACCTTTCCCTTTCAATGATCTTTTTTGCTACAGATGATGTGCAGAAAGTGACGTGCAACAACAAATCAAAGGCACCTGTGTTTATGAGGACAGACACTCTTGTGTTAAACGACAACTTTTTTTTTTCGAGTGGAGCATTAGGCATACGTCTCTTCATCCTTTGACTTTCGCACAAGTGCTCCAGCAAGTTCTCAAGTGCCTATCATGGATGGAAGTGGCTGGGGAAATGCAGCTTTGCTTTGAAGTGGGAAAAGTGCTTTCAATGGTGCTCGATTTTGGGTTTCTTTTACCAAAATGAAGTCAAATTGTGAAATATTTTTCGAGGTCAGTCTGATTGATCTCGTTCATGTAGTTTGGAAGGATATCCATTTGGAAAGTACATTCTTGTTGTTTCTATACAATATATATAAACATCATTATATGTGATAACAAAAGATATTCAATTAAAGAGGCTGTGACGCTACCTGGAGCAGCCACCCATCTGTGGCGAGAAGATGACGGGATCTCCTAATTTGCGCTCCCCGATCCCTTGAACAGAGGCGTGCGCTTGCAAAACCTTTTGCCCAAAAACTGCGCGTGAGCCCCACACAGCACTTGCGCGCAAATCAAGCAAACAAAAAAGCAACCCCACCACACAAGCAAGCCACCGATCGGTCCTGCCGACAAGACAAGCGAGCGCAAGGCCAAACACCACAAGGTCTCCACATCTCAAGTCCCTCTCCACCCGCCCGCCTGTGCAAGACCACTTGGCAGTCCGTCGCAATGCTCAGCAGCACGAACAACTCAAGCCCCAGTGGCGGCGCTGGCCATGCGCGCGTGCAAATCGCCGCGCTCTGCTCCCCCCTGGCCGTGGAGGACGAGCTGAACGTCGGGTCGCCTACGTTCGCGGTCGCCAAGGCCTGGCAGGTGCAGCAAGCGATCTACGCGGACCGCTTCGCCCCAGGATTTGCTACGCAAGACAACGAGTACCACCAGTACGCTGCCACGGATGCGACCGCCGTGTTCCAGTCACCAGCATCTCGTCCGGTTAACAGCCGCAGCTTCAGATTCCGTCCCTACGGACCACTTGTACCGCCATTGGCGGCGCAGACCGGCTCAGCACAACTACAATACTCAGGTCAGCAGCAGCAACAGGTATTCCAGCCCGCGCCGTCATCGTCGTCGTCGTCCAACAGCAACAAGGAGCGGTCGTCACGCATGACCAACAGCGCGCGCGGGAAGCTCTACCGAACACGGCGTAAAAAGTACACGGACGGACTGGGCGACTACGTGGAGGGCCTGCGACAGGAAGTCGAGGACCTGCAGCTGTACCGCCGGACGCAACGCGAGACGCTGTTGCACTCGTCGCGCAGCCTGGACGCCACGTCGTCCTTCGCGCGCATCGTCTGCGAGTACTTCTCGCTCTTTGAGTTCGGTGTGCCCGTGCTGGCGTCGCTGGACGCGAGCCGCGTGACGCGCGACGCGCTCGTGCGCTCGTCGCGCCAGGCAGGCTTCCTCAACTCGATGCTCTCGCCCGACATCCTCTTTGGCGGCACGCGCGGTGTGCAGCTGCTGCTCGAGCAGTGGGAGCGCTACTCAATGTACCACACGAAGCTGCAGTTCGTGCTACAGACACTGGACGTCGTCGTCGCGGACGGCGAGAGTCCCGTGATCTCGGCCAAGGCCGTGCTGCGCGTGCGCTTCTCGCGGCTTACGATCCAGAAAGTGTTCCCGCACGTACTTTGGAACGAAGCGCTCGTCCAGCGGCTCATCGGGCGCGAGATCGACTACCCGGTCGGCAACACGTTCTACTTTGGAGCGGACGGCAAGATCCACGGGTACGAGACCGAGGTGGACTTCATCTACGCGTTTACGAAGGCGCTCGGCAGCATCCAAGACTCGATTGAGCTCGTGGGCCACGCGCTCATCAAGCAGCAGCACATGATCGGCGCCGAAGACGACGGCGAAGATGGCGAGCAAGTGCTAGCGTACCACCAGCAGGAACAAGAACGAGAGCAAGCCAGGCGACAGAGGATCGTGGATGCGGACGTCGACGCGCTTGATGCGCTGTATCAGCAGCCGCGCGAGGGCGGGGGCTACAACTATTCCGTAACGCCGGTGTACATGGACTTCTCGCCGCAGATCTCTTAGGAGGCAACCAGTGCGGGATGTTGGTGTATGCGTGTGTGTGTGTGGAAAGTATGACAACTTGTGGAGTTATGAAACAACAACAACAACAACATGTGACCACGCCTTGTGCACCAAGTGCTTGATGAGATGCAGCTGACTTGCTTGCTGGCGAAATTTGTTTGCTAGTGGCACGCAGCAGTCGCAGTGCTTTCATGCCACGTCTGCAAGATTGAGCGTTACTTTAGCACAACTTGTTTCACATGTGGTCTCTGCTGCGCAAAGAGTGTTCGCGCAAAACAAGCACCTCAACAAGAAGAGCAAGTCCAGCGCAGCTCAAGACGTCACGAGAGTTCCACCACCAAGCCACTCTCCGACGCGATTGCCGCCAACTTCAAGTGCGAGGAGTTCAGAACACACGCAAGACCAGATGACGCGCCACGTTAGTGTCAGAGCTGATCCGTCCATCCGTCCGTCTATCAAGCTACGCTCGCTTTGCCGACTGCTGCTGGCTGTTGCTCATTTGCGCTCTCGTCAACAAGCAAGTAACTAACGCAAACAACATGCCTTCTGCGCAACCACCAACTCGCAACCAGCAACAAAGAAGCACAAATAAAACACACATCTAACTGCACACACTGGTCTTGCGGTTGGGATGGGTCATCCATACGGAGATCACAAAGAATGTACGTGGTGGACAATGATAGTCAGTCACTAGGCCAGTCGGAAGAGCGGAACGTGTTGCGCACAGAGCGACACAAGGCACGCATTCATTTTCTAATGAGAACCAAACAGTAGGACTCCGTTTGTCTCGTCATCGCAGACAGCTTGTAATTTTTCATTATCTAGTCCATAATCTGTAAAATTCCAATATTGTGACCTGACGTAAGCTAATTGAGCAATGACGTAATTATAACTGATTTCTGATAGCTGACGCTAACCTTCTGCTATACTGGAAGCAATGTTGCTGCCTGGCTATACACTATTATGATAACATATTTGCGTCAAATAAAAGCGGACGATAATTTATCCGTAAATTATAGTTGTCGTGATCACATGTGATACAAGCAGAGCCAGGCCAAAAATGGTTCGTGTTCCAAGGCAAGCATCGTTAAAGTGTGCACCTTTGCGCTCGTGGGGATGTGCTCGCGGTGGTTTTTGCCCAGCTCGGCTCTTTATGGATCCGTCGAGCGATGACAACCCACAAATTTGTTCAGCAGTCGACCAGCACGCCCGTCATCACTCAAGCACCTGTGTGATTTGCTGTCTGAGAGTCCAAAACGAAATATAACGCGAGGTCAGACACGTGCTTGTTTCACACATCGCTCTTTTCTCTGCCCACCCATCAGGTCGCTTCCAATCACAGACGACGCACTTCTCTCTCCCTTGTGTGTTGTGTGCGCTGAGCGAGTGCACTCTCGTCTCCCATTCACACTTCGCTTGCGTCCACAAGCACACTACTTCCTTTTCAGTTTGCAATCACGTGGGTCTTCACAAACCGCAAAGTGACGCACACGAAGCGCGTCAGTCGATACCTAACGGGGACCACGCGAGCGACCGACGACACATAACTCGCTCGCGCGTTCCTCATCGGAATTCGCCCGAACGTCAGCCACTCACAACGCAAAACCACCACAAGCCAGCAGCACAAACACGCCCAAGGCCACACAAGCGCAAGCAACCAAGCAAGCAACTAACAAGCAAGCCCCAGGTAACCGGAGAGCACATGCACGCCACGATGGCACAAGCAGCATCACGCGACCGGCGAATGGACATCGCGGCACTCTGCGAGTCCGACGCGGCGACGGAGAGCGACGCATTCGACCTCGAGGTGCAGGCGCAGATGCGGCAGATGTCGCACCACTCGTGGCCGCTCTACCGCGCCGAGCAGGACCGCATCCTCGACCGCCACAGGGACGAGTGGCACGCACCTAGCAGCGCGCATCGCGGTGCCAGCGCAGGCTTCAAGCCGCCACCGGCGTTCCTGCTCGACAACCCGCTCGTGCTCGCGGCCAACAGCCTGCGCTCGGTCGTCAGTAGCAGCACTAACAACAGTTTGAGACCCACGGCGACGACGTCACTCATGGCGCACACACCGCCGTTGATCCCGCCGACCCACAGTCACGTGCAGCTTCACACTGTGCGTGAGAACGAGCATCTCCAGCACCAGCACACGCCCATCTCGGTGCTCTCATCCGTGGCGCTCGCCACGTCGTCCTCGTCTTCTATGCTGGCGCCAGCGACCAGCTCTTCCAACAAGCCACCGCAGTCCAAGAAGCGGTCGCGCCGCATGTCCAACAGCGAGCGCGGCAAGCTCTACCGGTCGCGCCGCAAGAACTACGTGGACAACCTCGAGGGCGAGGTGCAGGAGCTCAAGCAGGAGGTGCAGGGGCTGCAGATCTACGGCCGCATCCTGCAGGAGATGGCACTGCACTCGCCGCAGGCAAACGGCGGCTCGTACTCGCGCGTGGTGACCGAGTACTTTACGATCTTCGAGTCGGGACTACCGCCGCACCCGGACCAGCCCTTCGACTCGTCCGAGGTCGTGCTGCGCCCGACGCCGCGCCAGTCGGTGTTCGTCAACACGCTCATGGACGCCAACATGGTGTTCTGCGGTGACGGCGGCCCTAAGCGCCTGCTGAAGAACTGGGAGTGCTTCTCGCTCTACCACGCGTCGCTCAGCTACAAGCTCAAGCAGCTGCAGGTGATGGTGCCGGAGCCGACGGCCGTCGTGTCGGCCGACGCCGTGCTGCGCGTGCGGCTCACGCGCTCGACGCTCGAGAAGATGTTCCCGCACGTGCTCTGGAACGAGCCGCTCGTGCAGAAACTCGTGGGGCTCGAGATCGAGTACCAGGTCGGCAATCGGTTCTACTTTAGTGAGTCTGGCAAGATCTCCCGGTACGAATCGCAGGTCGACTTCCTGTCGGCGTTCATGGGCGTGCTGGGCAGTTTGCAGGATGCCATGATGCTCGCCGGCCCGATCACGGAGCGCCAGCAGTGGGAGACCATGGCCGAGCCAACTGTGGTCAAGGACGAGGACTTTGACTCGGACGCGACCGAGTAGAAAGCGCTTTCTCGCGCAGAGCTCTTCAAGTACAGTAGCAGCAACCAAGCAGATCCGGATAAGAGAACCGTCCCCAGCTCCACCAATGCAAGCAAGCAAAACAAGCATTGCATTGTTGCGGCTCGGGAGGCAGACACCTTGGTCCGTGTACCAATGGATTTATGGAATAACTGAATGGCGAGTTTTGATACAGAGCAGTAGTTGTCGTTCGTGCCCATGAAGGAAGGTGTTCGTGGGAGTCTTAGTATTAACATTCTGAGTCTGCAGCCAATTTTCTCGGCGCCGACTTTTCAAACTGCAACAATCAGTGAATCAAGATGCGCTTGTGTGACATTGCGGCGAAAGAACACCGCAGATCTGATGAGCACTGTGGACGAGGAGCAACTCATCGTACTGCGTTCCTTGGATCGTCACACACAGCCCCACTGACCTGCAATAAAAAGGAAGGTCGCTTACGTAGTCGTGATACCAAAGTACCAACAATTTATGAGGCGTGCGCAATTTATGAGCCGAATTTATGAGTCGTGCGCAATTTATGAGTTAAAAACCTCATAATTTGTGCACGCCTCAT
>JAASGT010000975.1:0-13106 GCA_023334315.1 Globisporangium alternatum | reverse complement strand
CTGGCAAGGTACCGGGCGTCACGACAGGGTCATCAGAAGTGCTGTGGTCGTCTGGGTTTACTTCATCCGGATCGACGTTCGATAAACGCTCAGCGCAGAAAAGGAGATCGTCTTCACGCAGCTCTCCATCAGCAAAAGACACCTCCGATGAGGCACCTTCAAAATCATTGTTTGTCTCGTTCTGCTCCTCGTCGTCTTCACAAATTTCGGATAATTGGCTCGAGGCTCACACACGGAGCGGGGTTAGAGGAGCAGAGTGATAGGGTGGTAATAGGCGCACGGTGAAACTGGACCTCAAGTTTGAAAATGAGTAGTGAGCAGTGCGTGTAGCCCTTTCGCGCTCACTCTGCATTCGCCTCTCCGAGAAGCAAGTAAATCGATGGATCACCGCGCACGCCGTCGCGCGTACGTCGCAAAAGACGAGATTAAGACCCCATCAAACAGTCTTACTTTGACGCTCGACCTGGCGATACGGAAGCGTAGCGAGTTCAGGTGCGTCGTGAGTGCGATCACAGATGAAAGCGAACGAGTAATGACATTTTTGTATGTGCTCTGTTGTTTGTGTACTGCAAGCTTTTTGTGTGTAAGCCACACCATTTTTGGTGTCATTCTATTGGCTGAAAATATGATTAGCAGTGTTTGCCAAACCAGAGCTTGAGCGCCACTAAATTTGACGTGCATAAAATTGACCTGCCGCTCGCTGAAAATTTCTCGCCACACAGCTCACACAGCTTTGAGCATCATGGAGCAGGAGAGCGGCCGCGGGGACTTGACTGCAGAGCAACAACCGACATGTAGCCGGGAGGCATCTTCAGCATAATGACGTTGACAGATGCAGCGTAATCGCGTATCGGCTGCGTCCAGTGCCCGCTGAAGTCATCGAGCAAGAGAAGGGCAGGCACGCTCATGTCTGGACGCGAGCCAAAACGCGTCGCGAGGAACGTGAGCTGCAGACTGAAGTTCCACCACGCTGTCTTGTTGTCGTACACGTGCACCTTCGTGCGCTCCTGGATCTTCTGCATTCGCTTCCACAGCCGTACGCCGAAGCTGTTCTGCTGCACTCAGTTCTCCTCAGCACCCGTGAGAATCTGGGACGGGACGGACTTATAGACGACTGTGGGTGGGTACTTGACGCCGTCTGAGTTAGCGAGCAGCATGACCGTCACACGCTCCTTCTCCTTGCCCCCGCAGCGAACCCAAACGGTCTTCTCTCCTGTCTTTGTGAGCGTGCGAGTTGGTGTGTATTCAAAGAAGCAGGCTGCGATACAGTTAATATTAGTGGCGATGAGGCAGATCGTGCACAGACGGAAAAGACACACCTGTTTGGTCCGCGTTGTAGATCTTCGAGACGCCAAGGTCGCCCGCCATTTGCCGCACCGTCTTGCCAAACTCTACTGCCACTTGGTCAACGTCGGCGGGCATGCTCTGTCCTTGGTGTGCGCGCGCGTATGCTGGATTGATGTCGGTTCTTGAACAACTTCAGTCAAGTGATCGAGGCTGTGAAGCTTGCTGTCTCGCTCGCTCTCGTCACCTCTAGCGCCTTCAGCCGCACCATCGCGGTGGCGATAGGCACACCGAAGTCACGCAGCTCGTTCACTCAGATGAGGATCACGCGCTCATTGTCAGCAGACAAGACGGCCGCGACACCGAGACTCCACGCTTTCTTCTTCTCTGCTTGTGCAGGTGACGCACACACGTGCTCAAGCGCCTCTCTGTCTCGTCTCCACTGGTAGATGAGCTTCCTGCGACTGTCAAACCTGCTGCAAGTCAAATTGGGATAGAATTTACGAATGATCGCAGACATGTCGCCAAGCTCATCAAAGCTTGCCACCACCGCAAGCTTGTGACGAGCGGTAAACAAAGTGCGCGCGTTCTTGTTCTTGAGCCATCCCGGTCCTCCGAGTGACTTGCGCACCATCGCTGATCGGGCAGAATGAGTGGCATTATCGCTCTCACGATCGCACGTAGCGATGAGAGCCAGTGGTCATAACAAATGCAGGATCGTGTAGACCACATTAATATACGTGAGCACATAGCGTGGTCAACATTAACCCGGTATTTTCCTATTTTGTCTGTTTCAACTAAATGTGAAAGACCGCATCATTTAAGGACGCTGATTGGCTAGTATTGTACTGTCTGTTAAAAGAGCGTCAGTAACAACTAAACAAAGCCGGTAGTTGAAGGTTAAATCACTTCAAAATCACGTCAAAAACATATCGAAATCACAATGACATCCGCTTTCGCCTACTTTATTACATGTGTCGTGCAATGATGATCCTCATCCGCGCAAAAGCGTACCCGCCTGCAGTGCTTCTCCAAGATTGCGCCATAGCCCACGGATCGAGCACCTTCAATGACGTCGACGTTATTCGTACGAAAGCAAAAGGGCTGATCGTCTATGTCGTTATGGTGGGTGCTTTGTAAACAGAAGCAAGTGCAAAATGCATGTTGCGTCAGCGTTGTCTAAATGGAGATGTCGAGCGGCTTGAGCGACAACAGGTTCTTGTCCTCCTCCTCGAACTGCCACCGTTTCTGCGCCTTGAGCAGCGCACGCATATCCGTCTGGTTCGCCTCGTCGATGAGCAGACCCTTGTGGATCGGCTTGAACTGGCCCGCGGCGTCGATGTTGAGCACCGTGAAGTACCTGCAGAACGAGCATTTGTCACAACACACGTACAAAGTCTCAGCAGGTTCACCACAACAGAGAGCGAGCCATGGCATTAGCAGTAACGCACCCTGTGTGAGACTTGCGCGTGCCTGATTGGTAGGCTGGGTCCACAAATACTTCGACTTCGACTTCCAAGCGGAATCGACTGGCAGTGTGGTGATAGCAACAGCAGCAGACAAAGGTGAGTCCAACAATCTTCACATGAACGACATCAGGAAGAGGATTGACAGGAAAGCGCACCGAACGTTCGCGACGCGCGCCTTAAGCGTCACGACGTCTGAGGACGAGATCGGGAGCTTGAAGAGCACTCGGTTCATCGCGATCGTGACCATGCGCTCGCTCTTGGTGAAATTCTTGGCGCAGTACAGCGCGGCTTTGTCCTATATTGACAAGCAGGGAAGCAAAGCGAGGTTGTCAGTCCAACCGCTATCACACACAACAACAGCAGCGCCACCAAATTCAGCTTTCTAACATACCATCCACGAGAGCAAGTCGCCGCCGAAGAGCGTCTCGTTCACGTTGAGGTTGCGCGGCAGGAACCAGTTGCGCACTTCGATCTCCGTCTCGCTCACGGGCACGTACTCCTCCTTGTCCTGCGGCATCTGGATGAGCTCTTTGGCGATGAACGGCAGCCTCTCGACGTCGTCCTGTTCTTTGCGCCAGCGGTACGCGAGCTCCTTGCGCAGCTTGGCCGTCTCGCGCATCTCGAAGCAGTGCTCGGCGTAGTCATCGTCGAAGAGTGGCGGGAGCCCCTTGCGTGGGCGACCAAAGCGATTGATTGCGACCATCGTGATGATCGCGCTGTGCGTGTGCTGGAACTTGCCGCTCTGGACATCGTGGCGGAACCCGCAGCACTGGATCGCCATGGACGAGTTGTTCATGCTAATGACCTGGCCCTCGAGACGCACGAGGTCGCCGTGGAACACGGGCTTCACGAGGTCCACGCGGTCGAACGAGATGGTCGCGACCGGGCCTCGTGACACACTACACACAGGACAAGAACGCGCACAGACACAGGTGACAGTGTCCATCGTCAGTGCCAAGTTCAGCATTCAAACAAACGCGATAAAACAACGTACCGAAGCGAGATCGAGCCGGCGAGGACATCCATGAGCTCCAGAATCGGACCGGTGGGCACCATCGTGCCCTTGAGGCTCTCATTACCCTGTAGACACACATCCGCAGCACATGAACCATACCACCTTGATGTCAATCGCGTAGCTCTTCGTGTTAGTAGGCAATGGTAGGTACCAAACCGCGGGACGTACGATGATCTCTGCGAACGCCAGGCGCGTGTCCTTGGCGCGCACCTGCGCGGGCAGCAAGCGACGCTGCCACAGATCCTTCGCCGTGCCCACGAGCGCCTTCAACAGCATCCTTCTCGTCCGCTTCTTGTTGCTGGCGGAATATCGGTAATGGCTTGCGCTTCAACAGTTGAGTAGGACGTGCTAAGTCGACAGACACCAGTCGAGTCGCTGTCGCTCTACAAAAATCAACGAGTTCACTAAATCAACATCTCTTGAATCCGATTGTAGTGACTTGAGTCATTCTGTCGACTTTCGTGATTTAACACGACGTTTGACATGCGAACATGGCACGCGACAACGAGCGAGATTGCATGACGAGCCTCGTTTCTGCTTGTCCGCATGGGTCCGTCTAATCACGCACGGCGTCCAATCAAACGCATGTGGTAGCGACAGCAAAGCACTGTCGGTGCGTCGCTCGCAGATTGGACGGACGCCACACATGTCCACGACTTGCTCTCGGATCTGCAGATACCAGTGGTGACATCATGCAACATGAGAAGCTCCGCAAAGACCATGATGCGCTTTTTCAGTCTATGGATATGGTTTATTCTATTGCGGGTTGTACAACAAGCACAGCTTTACAGCACTTTCGAAGGTGCCTGGCGTGCCTTGTACGCGCGCGCCGTGAGCGTCGAGATCTCGAGCGGGTCAAGCGAGAGTACTTTCTTCTCCTCGCCGTCGAAGAGCCAGCGGTGCTGCGCCTTGAGCAGCGTGCGCATGCTCTCCTGGTCGCTCTCATCCACCGCGAGGCGCTTCGCGATCGGCTTCTTGCGGTATGACCGGTCGAGGTTCACGACCGTAAAGTACCTGGAGTGAATGGAAAGATGACAGTAGCAGCACCAGTGTCAGCGTCAGTCATGAAGAGCCGAGCTCAATCCTCATACCGTAGTGAAGCTCGCATGCGCCTTGGATGAAGAACGTACCCTGTGTGCGACTTGCGGCGCTCCTTGGAGCCAATGCGCTCGACAAACACTTCGACTTCAACTTCGACATGGTGGCGACTAGTGCAACAACAGACATGCACACGAAATGAGTGACCCATAATCGTCCGGACACCCACAAGTGCATTTGACCCAACGCAACAAACAAATACAATGCAACGTAACGTACCGGACGCTGCAGACGCGCGCGTGCATGGTCACGATGTCATCCATCGTGATCGGGAGCTTGAAGAAGATGCGATTCATCGCGACGGTGACCATGTTGGTGTTCTTCGTGAAGTTGCGCGCGCAGTAGAGCGCGACCTTGTCCATCCACGTGAGCACTTCGCCACCAAAGATCGTGTTGTTGCGGTTCAGGTGCTTGGGCAAAAAGGAGTTCTGCACCTCGATGAGCGTGTCCGGGATCGCCACCGTGTGCTGCTGCGACGTGCTCTCGCTGTGCTCAAAGACGTGGATCATGTCCTTGGTGATGCGCGGCAGTTGATCCACCATGTCCTGCACGTTCTGCCACCGCGCACCGAGGTCCTTGCGCTGCGCCGCGAGCGCTTCGAGCTTCTCAACGTAGCCCTCGCTGCCGGCGTCGTCCACGAGCCGCGGCAGTCCCGGGCTCGGCCGCATGTTCTCGTCCAGCGCCACGCACGACATGATCGCGCTCAGCGTGTGCACGAACTCGCCCGACTCGAGGTCGTGGCGGTAGCCCGTGATGAGCGTCGAGAGCGACGAGCGCCCCGTGTAAATCGTCTCGCCCTCGAGACGTACGAGGTCACCGTGCGCCACCTGGCTCACAATGTCCACGCGGTCCACCGAGATTGTCGCGATGCCCTTGCAAGCGACACTGCACCAGCAGTAAGAAGACAATACACAGTGCTGTTAGTCAAGCGCGATACGCAATACCGGTAACGTACAGCATGTGCTTACTTTTCCGCGACGGCGGCGCCAAAGATGTCGATGCGCTCGAGAATCGGTCCGGCGCTGATGAGCTTGCCACTCAGACTTTCCTCACCCTGCATTCATTCACAATACACATACACACAAGCGTCAGCTACGAACTCCTTACCTCATACGAGTCGCTCCTATGATGTGTAGAGCGCTATGTGTGCACGTACAATGATGTCGGCGTAGGCGAGGCGGGTGTCGCGCACATTCACGACCTTCTCGCCGTCGATCGTCTGCGTGGGCACGGAGCTCAGCGCGCGAGCAGCTACGCGGCGTGGAGCGGCTACGGTGACGCGCTGCAGAGCTTGGGCGAGCATGGCTGGCTACTGTGAGGAGAGCTCTGTCTCTGGCAGGGCGGGGCGGCTTGCGGACTGATGCCGACGGAGGGACTGGAAATCAATGAAGACGCCACGAGTGGATGTTTTATATGCGCCGCGCGCTGGCATCTTCAGCTTTCACATCCAGCATTTCGGCCAATAAAGATCGCGCCAGGAGCGATCCTTATCAGTCAACATTTGAATATAGGAACCTTTTGCTTGAGTCAAACCCTTTGCCTCGAATACAAGACAACCACTTGGTCTACAAGTCGGAAGCGTGTTAATGGCTAGTCCTGAGCTGCATGAGAGCTTCGTGTCGACGACTGGGTCGAATCTCAGCACTTGAGTAGCAACGCACTCGCTTGTCGCCTGTGTGGAGGCAACTCAGTTGAAGAAGGAAGGTTGCTAGCGATGAAACAGCCAGCCATTAGTAGAGATGAGCGTGGGAATGAGATGGCGGCGTTTCTGGTACATTATTCGCAAGCTCCACCGAGACAACGATACCTGTGTGGGTACTCTGTTAAACGGAAGAGCCTGCCTTGAGACGACGCTTGCGGCCAACGCACTGCAGCACTCGCCAATACAGACATCTCGATCAGCTGACTGTGCATTCATGATGGAGATGCTAGCGTGTTGAACACATCAAACTGGAGAGCGAGGGCCGAACTGGTGTGGCGGATGGTGGTCACAACCACAGAAATGCACAAGCCTTCCATAGAAAACGAGTGTGTATTGTGGGTGGACCATTCATTTCATTTGCTCTGTGCACGCATGCTCTTAATTGGCAATCACACGAACTGCAGACACATGCGATGGTGCGGAGATGCATATCGCCCCAGGAGTAGTAGATGCTGCGTAGCCATCTTCTTCCTCCAGAACACATCGTGTTGGTGTTTCATTCGCGTTGAGCGAAGTTGTTGTCATCACGCAAGCCAAAGCCAAAAGGGTGGGGCCCTCATTGCGCAATTCTGTAAACCGATTGTTGCGAACTTCTGCTCGGTAAAAACACAAAGTACACTTTTCGTTGCCAAATGAGGGGGGTGCGTGGGAATCGCGATACAAAATGGCGAGAGAGAGATTGAACTTTGGGAGAGCTGTTCAGAAAAAGAAAGCGCCGCGCGCAGCCAAAGCAAGCGACGAAGGAAGGCGAGTGAGCACCAGGGAAGGAAGCAGAGAAGTGCGAGCGTTCGAGACCGATAGACAGGAAGACGACGACGATGGGTGCGTGCGTGAGCTTCTCCTTGTTCACATGCAGCTCTCCCCCTTGTTTTAAGGGGAGCTCTTCGCGGGAGAATGAATGGCGGACTAACTGTGTGTTGTGTGTGTGGGGGGACTGTGGTGCTGATTGCGATGATGATATGCGCGTCGCTTTTGCGGTCGATAGCTGAGATGAACATGTACGTTCGTTTGCTTTTTTGCTCGGCTGGCTGATTTATACGATGATGCGCGACAGCTAACAGGTGAGTGAGACTGACACATGTGTGTGTGTGCGAATGAACGGAAATGACAGCAAACGAGACCGCGACTTGTCGGACGAGGACGAGGACCTGCTGACGTCGTTCCATGCGATCCCGAGCGATGCGCGGCGCGTAAAGGTCGACGACGGGGACAAGGGCGCCGGCAAGCGCTGGACCCCGGAGCAGGACGAAGCGCTGCGCACGGCCGTCGACGAGTTCGGGCAGCGAAACTGGAAGGTGAGATCTTAAGTTGGTCTGGGCAGTATATAATGTTTACCGGTGCTGGGAAGACAGTGTTGTAACGTATTTGTGTGTCACTGTGCTATATGTCGATGAACAGTCGATTGCGTCACGTGTGCCTGGACGCAACCATGCGCAGTGCCTACAGCGATGGAACAAAGTGCTCAAGCCGGGTCTAGTGAAGGGTCACTGGTCGTACGAAGAAGACAGCATTCTCGAGCGCATGGTGCTGCAGGGCTGCCATTCGTGGGGAGAGGTCGCGGCGCACATTCCTGGACGAACGTGCGTGGCTTTTCTTGCAGGCGATCGAGGTTGTTGGCGACCCTGAGTATTCTAACCTTATATGTTCTGTTACAACAGAGCTAAGCAGTGCCGCGAGCGATGGAGAAATCACTTGGACCCGAGCATCAACAAAGCGTGCGTGACTCTGATCTGTATCAGACAGTGGCTGAATAACTAACGTAATCGCGCTTGTTTACGATTGAACAGACCATTTACGCCAGAAGAGGACTTCACGATCCAGCAAGCGTTTGAGAACTACGGCAACCGCTGGACGCAGATCGCTGAGCTGCTGCCTGGTCGCACAGAAGACGCGGTGAAGCTCCGATGGAAGTCGCTGAACCCGAATCTGAAGACGAACGCGAAGCCCGGCCGCCCAAAGCTCGTGCCGGGGATGAACGCGAACAAGCCGCGCTCGACGGCGCCTCCGAATCCAGATGAGATCGCGGCGGCGATCATGGCGCCAATCCCAGACATGAGTGGCGGCAACATGGGGCTTCCGTACCAGGAAACGTACGCGCCATCCAACTACGACTACAGCAACGCGAATGCATACGCGACTGCGAGTCCACACATGTCTCCACTGCACGCTCATCCACAGCAGCAGCAGCAACAGCAATACCAACAGCAGCACGTGCAGTCGCCTCAGCAGCAGTCTGGATATGCTCAGTCTCAGCCGCTGCAACAACAGACTGCGTATGCGCAGCCCCAGCCACACCAGCACGTCCAGCCGCAGCACCTCCGATCCCATTTGCCAAGCGATTTGCCCGAGCCGATCGTGGAGCCGCAGGAGTCGAAGGAGGAAGTGGACTCGAAGGACGCGGCGATCCTCAAGGAGCTCCTACGCAGCTTCTCGAACAGTCTGATGAGCTTCGACGGCTCGCGAGGACTCATGACATCGATCTCCGACTTGTCGCCCGAGGACTTGCTCGCGAGTGGCGAGCTGGACGAGATGCTCCGTCAAGTGTCGCTTGCGAACCGCCCGCCTGGCGCATCGTCGTCGTTCCGCATGTCGGGCCGATCGTCGAGGTCATCCTCCAAATCGTCGTTCAACCTCTCGAGCGGCCAGATGGACTCGTTCTCGCGAGCAGTGCAAACGATGGGCAACGAAGAGAAGAACATGTTCCAGGGACTGATTGATCAGCTGCGCGCGTCCGGAGGCGGCGGCGGCACCGGAGCTGGTGGCGTTGATGGTGGCGTGAGCCAGAGCGAGAACAACGTGCTGAACCTGCCGATGGACTCGGGTCTGTTTACAAGCTTCTCGAGCAACAGCGCGAAGAACCTACTCCATTCGCTGGATTACCAAGACGACGACTCGGACAATGACATTGCGCACAGCAGCAGCACGATCGGCCTCTCGCCCGCCGTGGCCGACGCAACGAGCGAGATCGACGACCTCTTTGACCCGAGCGTGATGCGGCCGATCCGCAGGGGCGTACAATATTAACCAACAAAAGCGTCAACGAAGAAAAAGAATGAGAAGAAGTAGCAAATCAATCACACGCCGCTCCGCCGACTTTTCCATCGTGAAGAGGAGCAAGCGGACAGAGAGATAGGAGGAGGAACACGCACTCGCAGGCGCAGACGTCGACTAGACAGGTGAGTCTTTTTTTGAATTGGTTATATATAAGTGTAAAAAGCAAGAGTAGTGAGTGAGATAAAGATCAACACATCCATCATTGTTCACGTGCACGTCACATCCCAGCAGCTCATCAGATCGACATCTGGATAATCGAGCGAAGAGCTGCACTATGTGATGCACAACCATTGTCATTGACAACGCTCGTAGCTCTTCATCCAGCCAGGGCTACATCATCATGTTCAACGCGCCAAAGGGACAGCACACCATGCCAGCTGTGCTCGCGGGCAAACGGACACTCAGAACACCAGTCTGCTGCTCGTTGCTTTGCCAACAGCACAGCAGCCTCTTCACGTCTTCAGGCGATTATCCAGCAAGGCGCTCTCGTGAGCCTGCAGCATGACACGCCGCAGCCAGCTGAGTTGCGTTTGAGCATGTGTCCATTGGTCCAATCACTTAGGAACCAGAAATCAGTCGCTCGCTGGCTCTTCGATTTGACTGGCGTGACCGTGGGTGGGTGTGCGTCAAGTTGATTGACGCACCTACAAGAAAAGTGTAGCCATCCAATTTCGTTTTTATATGCATTATGATTGGCTGAAAATGTACAGGCGTGGTTAGGTGACGGGGGAAGAAGGGAGTGATTGTGCGTGCGTGAGAGAAGCGCTGGAAGGACGAGAGGGAGGCCGCCTGCCCGCGCAGCCCTCACACGCGCTTCGTCCGTCAAGAGAGAGAGCGAGCAAGCAAGGCAGGAAGGACGGACGCCATGGGTACGTGGGTGTGTGACTATGCGCTGTAGTAGCCAGGCGCCTCTATGTGTTTCGTTGTATGCACGTGTGCTTGTCTGTTGTTATGTGATTTTAACTGACGCTGCTTGCTCTCTGTTGATGAATGGATGGATGCACGCAGTCGTGGACATTTCAAGGTAAGTGCGGCAGCATGGAGCCATCGACGATGTATCCTTCCTGTATTGGTGTCGCGATGCACGTGCTTACTATCTGTTTGTGTATGCTCTTTGTTGACTGTTCACAGCAAGCGCGGGCGAGAGGGCGGTCTGGAGTTCCAGAGCGACAGTGTGCAGGCGTACGAGAGACCGCGCGACGCGCAGCGCGTGCGCGCCGACGCTGAGAAAGCGAGCGCATTTAGCAAGCGATGGACCCCGGAGCAGGACGAGGCGCTGCGTCAGGCTGTGAGCGAGCTCGGCCATCGAAACTGGATGGTGCGTTAGTTTTTGCGAGCCCCCCCCGTGCTGTGTTTTTTGCGCGGCAACTCATCAACTGACGCTGTGGTTGTGTGTCTGTCGCTTTATTATCCTATGTAGGCCGTCGCTGAGCGCGTGCCGGGACGAGACAACGCGCAGTGCCTCCAGCGCTGGAACAAAGTTCTCAAGCCGGGGCTCGTGAAAGGCCCGTGGTCCGTGGACGAGGACAATCTCCTGATGGACACGATGCTCAAGGGCTACGACTCGTGGCGCGAGGTCGCGGCGCAGATCCCGGGACGAACGTACGTGCGCCTGTGAGTTTGGATCGCCGTTAGTACTGTAAATGAGAAGCTCACTCTAGTGTGTTCAACTGTGATTCAGTGCAAAGCAGTGCCGTGAGCGATGGAGAAACCGACTGGACCCGAACATCAACAAGGCGTACGAGCAATGCTATTCGTTCTGTAAAAGCTGAGTACAGCACCTGATGACTCACTGTCGCTTACTATCGCTGGGCACGTGCGTTTCTTTCGTAGCCCGTTCACCGATGAAGAGGACAACATCATCCAGCGAGCCTACGAAAAGCTCGGAAACCGTTGGACGCAGATCGCAGAGCTCTTGCCGGTAAGAGATTCAGTTGTCTCAATTGCGTGGCTGTGCGCTCATGTTCATCGTTCATTTTTCTTCGTATTTAGGGGCGTACGGAAGACTCGGTGAAGCTTCGCTGGAAGACGCTGAACCCGAACCAGAAGACGCACACGAAGCTCGGGCGTCCGCGCTTGTTGCCAACGGATCAGATCGACAACCAAGAGCTCGGGTACAGTTCGAGCTCTAGCACGTCGTATTTCAGTGACGAGTCCAAGAGCGTGACGTCAACCCCGGTGATGCCGACGCCTCCAAGCTCGACCGAGTCCGACAACAACAACCTGTACCATGATCCCAGTGCGGCCGTGCAAAACGCGCCGAATGCGGGGGAAGTGCTGCCAGAACCGATTGTCGGTGGTGACGACTCGGACGAAGAGATGAGCTCAGAAGATATCAGGATCTTCAAAGCGTTCCTGCGCGGCCAATCAAGCGGTTCCATGAGACTGGACGGCAGCTTCCGCAACTTGCTGTCAATGGCGGAGATTCCTGAAGAGATGGCGAAGCAATTCCCTGGCATGGCTGGCATCAGCGGAGCGTCGTCGCGCAGCCTGGGTCGCGGCTCGAGCATCTCGTGGGCTCCCATTGAGGCCACGGGCGAGGCCAGGTCGCAGTCGTCTCGCGGCAAGCTCGTGACAATGATGAGTCTCGGCAGCGTGCGGAGCGCTAGCCTTCGATCGCTCACAGAGGTGGACCCGTACTTTGCCGGCGATGACCTCAACAGACAGCTCAGCGGCATGTCGCTCATCGAAGGTATGGGCGGCGAAGCTGATGACGACAATCAGGTGGGGACTGGCGAGACTGCCAACGGCCACGGGGAATTCATTTCCAAGATGGACAGCTTCGAGGACGCGCAGCTCATCGCAGAAGCGATGCTGAACCCGGTGATGACGAAGACCTCGTTCACTGAGCAGCTCAACGGCACGGGTGGGTACATGAGTGCCGGCAGCGACAGCCAGGTGGCCGGCGAGGTCAACGAGGCGCTCCTGAACGAGTTCTTCAATCCTGAGACCGACAGCGTGAGTGCGAACGCGACGACCGTGTCGGTGCAGGACTTCTACAACGGCGACGTGACGCTCGACCTGCTGTCGGACACGGCTCGTTTTGAGATTTAAGTATTGCGTTGTTTTGTGAATGAATGAATGATTGATGGACGGACACATGCGCATGCGCATGTCGTCGTCTCCATGTTGCTTTCAATTCTTCGCCTCGCCTCGGAAGATCACCAACTTACCATGAGATACTGCAGTACCAACACGACTACGAAGCGATCTTCCTTTTTATTGCGGGTCAGATGCTCTAAGTAAACCTAGCGCACCTGACAACCTCGGAGTAGGCATCTCCTGCCACCCGAGCTTGAAGAGCCCAAGTAAGTGTTCGCTCTTGAGATAGATGTTGCGAGCGGCGTTCACGTCTCGGTCCATCGTCAGCTCGCAGCTCGAGCAGTGGAAGACCTTCTCGTGCGTGATCTTGCGGTTGATTCTTCCGCAGTGTGAACACGTCTTCATCGTGTAGTGCTCTTCGCACTCGACCATCTTCCCTCCG